>VZRO01002976.1:71583-98704 GCA_013397915.1 Daphoenositta chrysoptera
GCGGGGTGTCCGTGCGGGAGCCTTGGGTTCGCCACCGCCGGGCAGCCTCACCCGACTGTGCCGGGGGGAATTAGGGTTTGAAGGGACGGCGCGCGGTCGGAGAGCAGTGACAATAATCGAATAAGGTATTAGGGGAGATTAAAAGGAAGAAATCCACTGCTAGTTTTGGCATGGAATTAGCAGGGACCCGTTAGGAAATCTGGAAAAGCGCTGGCATCTTGCTGATAGAGATTATGTTAGAAATGGCCTCAGCTTTTATTATGTTTATGGTTCACAGGGAGATTATTATGCAGCTTCTACATCATTAGAACTTTGGGGGGGGCCGGGGGGGAACCCTAGAGTTTACAATTTGCTGGAGGTTTTAATGTTTCTCAACAGTTTTCCTGTTGATCAGTTCTTCAGAATTGTACAGAGATCTCCAGTGTCTAAACGTTGATATATGGACATTGAACACTAAAAGTTGGTTCTGGTTCAGATTTCTAGATTTGTTTGTTTGTTTTTCTTTTTTTGTTTGGTTGGGTTTTTTTTTTAATACTAAGCTGTTTCGGAGGGTTACACACACAGATTTCACTCAGACTTTAAACCAAGGCATTACCAGGACTTTTGTTAGAACTGGAGCTCCTTACTTTTAAACCACTGGGATTATAAATCATTACTAATTTTGTCCTGATAAGTACTGACTGGATCATTACTGTCCCTTCCTTCAGTAAGTGTGTTAATGTAGTCAGCCCTAAAGGAAAAAAAGTTCATGCTGCTCCAGCTTTTCCTGTGGCCTTATTAATTCTCAAAAAACCAGTGAATGATGTAACACCTATGTCATTTAGCTACACGGTAAACAAAGGAATTGGGTCAATTTTCTTTCCATGGTAATACAGATGGACAAATAAATACACCAAAGTAAATTAATTGTTTTCATAATATTTTGTTGCATAAACCTCATTTTCATTACCAACATCTAAGAAAATATATTCATTATCAAGAAATGGAATAATGTATTTGCATGAAACTAGGAAAACCATGTATTTATTCAGGAGTAAAACTAGATTAAGACCAACACTGGGGTTCTGTGCTCAATTTTTGTATTTAAGTTTTTGTGATGCTATAAAACCAATTCAGTGATGTAATTAAAAATACAAGATACCCTCTAACACTGAGTCCCTTTCCCCGTTGTCATGGGCAGTAATGTGATATAATCCACACAGGTGGGCTCTGCCCACTGCCAGAGCTCCAGAGCTCCAACTCCTTTGAACAGTTGGAAACGTGAGTTCCCCAGAATCCCTGGAAATGCTCTCTGAATACACCAAAAATGTGATCTCTGTGAATTCATCCTGGGCTTGAATAGCTCAGGTTTTTTGTTGATATTCAGAACTGTTTATCTGCATTAATTCATTTGCAGACAATACTACTGCATCTATGGAAAATGAAAGGTTTGTATGATATACTAAGTGGAACAGGGAAAAAAAGAAAAGGGAACTCAACAAATCAGAACATTCTGGGGTTCTGTTCTTCTCTCTGGTCCTGATTAAAACCTACCACTTGAACTTTTACCCCATTTTTTCAAATATGTTTAATCTTCTACACATTTGAGTTATTTGTGTGCATCATCCTTCTCAGAATACTAAAACTGTACTTAGCATATAAACACCACTAATATCCATTTTTGTAAATATGCTTCTATTAGTATTAAATATGTAAATACACTTAAATGTTTAGGGCCCTTTTTTATCCCTTTTCTTTTTCTGGACCCATTGGATTACTTTATTTACTTCTAAGGGTTCTATGTTCCACGTTTTACCTTGCATCTCCTCTTGGAATAATGATTTTTCAATAAAGGAAAAAGAAGTCGTGGCAAAATATTAGCAGGAATATTCATATTTCCTTCACAAAATGTGCAGGAAGAGCTAACTTTATAAAATTAAGCGTTTGCTGTGTCCCATCAGCATCCCCCAGCTGAATAGAACATATCCAATTTGTCTTCTTTTAAAAGGTTTATTTTAGCAGCTTCTTTTAATAAGCATCTCCTGAGTATTAAAAGGCCAGTGCTACATGCGGCCACAAACCAGTCCTTACTTCTTTTACTTCATTCTGCTTTGTTGTGAATTAGGTAAGTCACATTTTCTGTTAATCACATAATTGACAATTACCTGCTTTTCAATAGCACCCAGTTGTGTACTCTTGTATTATTGTGTAAAAACATAAACAATCTGTCTCATTCACTAAGAGTAGAATGCGATGTGAGTCAGAGAAATGGAATTTTTTATTCTTTTCCCCCCTCATCCTAGAAATTTGGGTAGTTTAATACATTTGCTTTTTGGACCAGGTTGGGCATACATCCCAGGTTGGGATGTTCTCTGGACTCCCTTAGTTTTCTATTATTATCTCCCTTTGGAGTCAGCCCAGCAGTTCTTGCATGGCAGCGAGGATCTCTGATGGCAAAGCAGGAAACCTGGGCTGCAGTCTTTGAATTAGTTGTATAATTTCAGTCTGGGATTTCCCTGCAAGAAAATGACATGATAATATTCTTCATAAGAAACTTGCAGTTAGAGTCAAAGACATGAAAAAAAAAATCTTTAAGCCACTCAAAATATTCCAGCCTACCTTGTAAAATGCAAAAAGCAGCCTTTGCATGCTAAAGGCAGTAGAAGGGGCTTTACTGTCACAGAGCTAGATGATTTCACGAGCTGAAATAGGCTTTGGACAGACTGTTAAATATAATTTGTCTTGAATTTTCTGTTTTCTTTTTGTGGATTTGAAACTTTCAAGAGTGAAACAGATATATTCCCCTTCTCAGCAGTTTTGAAATTCTTTGCACCAAGAAGTTGTGTACTCTTGTATTTGTTTTCTGTGTATGAAGAGAAATGTTCACACTATCAAATGTACAAATTTCTCTATCAGAGAGGATCAAACCAGCAAATTCTATCGAGACTGGTTATCAAACCAGTTTGAAAATAAACTTATCTGAGAAAATCAGTTGGAAATTAGAATTTTATAAGTGACCTGAGCACACTTTAAAAAGGAATAGTGATCACGAAGACAGGAAGAGATGTTTCTTGGTAGACAAAGCTCTCATGAGAATAATGAAAATGTTACAAAAGGCCTGTCAGCAACATAAGCTTTGGGCTTTTAAGTAAACGAACAAGTTGGAAATTTGTTGAGAAAATGGCATGAACTGAACAGCAGGCTTGAAAAAAGTGAATGGCAAATTGAGAAGTGTGCTGGCAAGATTACACTTTCCAGCTGCTAATTTTATCACCTTGTATGATGTCATTAGCACTGAGATGAACAATGAAATTTCTAATTCATTCAGGAAAACTATTGCTGAAAATTAGATCGTTTGCAACAGCTGAAAACTTCTTGAGAAATGTGTTTGTTTTCTTCTTGAAAGTGAGGAATTTTGAAATGAAAATAGTCTTCACAGAAATGAAGTTTCTGTGGCAACTAGGAAGTTAAAATATGACAAATTTGGCACAAAGACCTACAAGACTGCAATTGATTCTCTCATATTTGCAGTTAATCTGACACCTGCTATCTGTTCAGCTCCTGACAGAGAAATGTGCCCTCCATTTCTATTTGTTCGGCATCTACATACGAGATAAGAAGAAATAAGATTTAATGCTGTGGATGTGATTATAAATTAACTCAAGGGTCATAGGGAAACTTTATTTTAAAACCGCCCTTACTTTGTGGGTAAAATTTGCATTTTAACGTTTTGTTGGCTTTTCTTTTTACAAGCTTTATTTCCCAGTGAATTAATTATTTTTGTAGGGAATATACAGCAGAGATATAAGTAAAATAGTTTTAACATTGTACAATTCTGCGTAAATGCAATGTCTGCCAGATTACTATTCCTTCATGCTCATCTTGCTGTCAAAGGACAGTGTTTACTCTGTTTACCCTTTCCAAATGTTTCCTCTGCCTTCCAAAACCTTCAGGGAGAATGTATGCACATATTTTTACCTGTGCTGCTCCCCCTGCCCTGCCACAGCTAATTCCGAGTGTGGATGAGTCATCTGCTCACAAATTGCATTATCGGTACCTTGTAACACCAGGGGCTGGCACGGGAGAGAGAGAGCAGCTCTCAGAACTGAGGGAACACACTGAGGCAAAGATGCTCCTGTCCTACTTATTCTTGTCCTGTACCCAGCTCGACCACAGTGAAAAAATTTCTAATCAATACATACAAATTTATGCAGCTGCAAACACATATTCAGACATACATTCTTATTTTTCATATTAAATGCTTAAACATTTGATCCTGTATGCATAGGAGATTGAACCTGAGTTTGCTTTTATGTCCAGGGAAGCCAAAGGTCCAAACAGACAGAAACCATAACATTTCAAATCTCAGGCTGATTCTTAGACATTATTCAATGTGCAGTCTAGCATAAACACTTCAGTAATGGAAAGGAGCTTGCTTTTGGCAGATCTACTGGGCAGAAAATGAAACAAATTCTTTATTAAGCATTTTTGAAGGATATGGGACAGACTGCTGTTCAGTTGTTAGTACTTGTTCCACCTACCATGCAGGTATATAAATGGCATTTCAAAGTACAGATGGAACTGGCTGACATCGTGTGTACAAATCGATACAAGCATTGCATGGTTTCTTGTTTTTCTTAGGGTTTCTGTCATCACAGGAATTAAATACTTTTGGGAAATGTCAGGTATCATTCTGTGAAAGCTGAGGGCTCTCTCTAGGTGCCTATTGAGGCATCTACAAACAACCTAAAAACTGAAGGCCTTAGGCTCCTTCCTTGCTGTACAGAGGTAAAACACCACAAACCTGGCAGGAACACATAGGAATAAACCAATAAACTCTCCTTTGCCCCAGCACTTGAAATGATGCCTAATGATTTTCCCTGTTTTTCTTTTATATACTCTGTGTTCTTTACACATACATTTGGAGGTCTGGAGCCTATTATTGCATTCGTAGCTAGTTCTCCCAGTACTTTCCTGCCCTGCTAGGCACAAAGACAAAACAGATTCCAAGACCCCTATGCTATCTTGGTTCTCCTTACAAACCAAGGTTGAAAAACAGCTCTTCGAGACACATTTTCATCAACACTGGGGGATCCCATCTGAGGGGGACGATTTAGAAGGGGCTTGAACTGGGGGGAATTGCATCACCGCTGGTGCTCCTAATTGGTGATTTTTGTCAATTATGCTAATTTACTAAACATGTAAAACTGTATTCACCCTGTAGAGGGGTGGGCTTTTGTGGACATTTTCCATATCTGCCCCTGGAGGCCTCCAATAAAGATCAACCTTTATATTACCTCCTATATTAATATTATCTTTAAAGTGTGTGTTGTTTCATTTATAGGTTCTTTAAGGCATCAGGAAGACCTTTTATTTTGCTGGCATTTTTGCCACATGCCATTCCAGTCACCTCTCAGTGTTAACAGACAGGAGGGCAGCAACTGTCTCGTGTTCTGAACTGCAGAGGAAAGGAATCAGGGGGTGACAGAAATCCTGTCTAACAGTCCGTGTCATCGTGAGTTTCTCTGTTTCTCTGTGTCTCAGTCACCAGGTTTTTAAGCACCATCACCAACAGCAGAGCTTTTGGTGGAGTGATCATTCTGTCAGTGAACTTTTTGAAGCCTTGTTGGCTCTCCCTCTCATCTCATTTATGTAGTCAGGTTCTAAATTTTCTTATGATGTTTCAGAAGTGTGTGTTTCAAAGACAGACCTGTTCTCAAAGAGGATGTTCTCTTGTACCTCAGAGATACAATGCAGAAAGCAAAAATTTGATTCACTAGGTTATTTTAACTGTACTTGGTAGTAACCATCCATTATTATTTCAATTTAAGTAATCTTTACAGAGCCATTCACAACTCAAGAATGAGGCTTAATGTTAATTTATCAGGAATAATATCCTTTATCTGAGGACAGACATTTATAGTAGGGGGAAGCAGGTTCTACTCCATAGTCTCTGTTTTTCTGAATCTTGCATAAACTTTGCTATCATGACTGTATTGGCAAGTGTCCAAGTCCTAATCTAGCAGAAGCAAGTTCTCCATATGTGACTGTCAACCCAGGTCACACTGATTCTCTGATTTTTTGGATAAGTTTCTAGAACAGGTGTAAGGTACAAGGTCCAAATGAGAAGAAAATCCTTCTTTAGCAGCAGCACCTGGGGTGGGAGGTCCTGGGAACTGCAGGTTCACTGCACCTGAATTGGTGTGAAGCTTAGTGAATTCAACAGTATTGACTAATAGTAATGCCAGTGATTATATAATTGTAATAATGGTGACAGTGCTTTCTTTTCACTGAACAGGAACTGTTTGATGAGAGAGATGGTTTCTAGCCTGGCATCCTTCACATCTGAGGAATCAGTAAACAGAGATTCTTAACATTTCTGCTTTTTATGGAAGTTAGTCCTGTTTTACATTGCCTGGAGAGAATGCTGAGCCCAAGTGCACAGTGAGAAAAAGCCCAGTAAATCCATGCTAGCTTTCTGTTAGTTGTGTGGTAGTAGTTAAATGGGTTTCTACTCAGTCATGTAGGTGGTGGACTGGCAAGGATGTACAGACAGAGCATAGACACATTCAGTAGCTTTGTGTCTGATATGAAGATAAAACTGTCTGGATAAATATATGCATGGCTGCACAAGATACCTAAATTAGACAAATTATTTAAGAGATTGTAATATGCTGGTTAATATTCTTTCCTTGAGCACATCTTTAGGAGTCCACATTTAGAAATTAGCCTAAAGGAACAAATAACTTTCAGATGTATGTTTAATAAGACTTTGCCAACTATTATCTAATGGGGTTTGTTTTATTGTAGAGACTTAGGGTTAAATTGAAATTATTTTCACATAAGTTTTGGATAAAGGTAACTATCTTATAGACTTACTTCTGAGATATGGATATTTCTCTACATGATTTTTCTTCCAAAAATATTATTAAAAACCTTCAACTCATTTTAAACACAAAGGAAGGTAAAAAAAATGAACTTCTGATTTAATCTTCAGTGAGTTTTGTTTATTTGTTTTTACACAAGACTTAAAAAAAATGTGTGTGTGGGGAGCTTGTTTGTCTCTTACTCAGAGTCACTTAAACCCCGACATTGCCTGGATGACTTCTTATGTGTGTAGAGAATCCCTATTTTTCTCTTGGAATCTCATAGTTCACTGGCTTTTGTTTTGTATGTTAGCTAACAAACTAGTGTAGAAGTGTTAATTTACTGTAGGGGCTCTGAATAAGATTAATACATGTTAGGTCCAGAATGCCTTAAATATATATTTTGTTATACTAAACATATTAATACGTCACTCTGGAGTGGCTGTGGAATACATTGATAACCACTTTCATCCCTTCCAGCTCACACTCCTTGACTGTGATCAGAGATTGGATTTATGTCACTTCCCTGTAGATACTCACCTAAGCACTTTAGCAAAATTAATTCATCTATATTTGTCTCTGTTTTATATATTCTCTCAAAAACGGTTATATAATTGAAATATATAATTTAAATGCGTGAGTTCCAAAGTCATGCGCTTGTATTTCTGTGCATTTAGGGATGTGTCATTAGCTGGGTGCTCCAGCAGAAAGCAAGAGCCTCTTGTAAGTTGTTTGGCAGTCACAAGTTAGACCAGCTTTTAAATAGTGCATACTGTAGAGCACCATTTACACAAAATCCCTTCAGATAAACATTTGAAATGAAAATGTTTAATTGTCCCTTTTATTGCGGCAAATAATTTTCCTGTAATTACAACCATCAGTCTTTCCCCTGCTGCTTTGCCATCTCTGGGGAAAAAAAGGAGGGGAGGGGGAAGAAGCAAGATTTCTCAAAGTATTACTTGTGGATTATTTGGTAATCCTTAGAGGTTTCTCCTTATTTTCCTTCATTTCACAATACTGAAATTTCTTTTACCTCCCATGTTGGAGAGTATTTGGAATGCTTGCAGGAAATACCCCATCTGACATCTGCATCCTTCCCTCTTGTTGACTGTTTGGATACTGATAAGCCACTTAAGTGTCTCTTAATTAGGTTCGTTCCCAACAGTTGCTTGAAGTTATTAGAAAAGATTAGATGTTTGCATTATAGAAACCAGTAAGATGTCCATATAGTACTTTGTATTAGTAAAAAAAATAAGAAAAATATTTTATTCTGAAATTTCCTGTTTTATTGTCAGGAAATACGACAACAACAATAAATTTTGTATTAAAAACAATACAGATGACATTTGTAACAGTTTTTCCCTGTGGAGTTAGCAGCTTTTTCTCTCTTTCAACCTTTGTACTCACCCAACCTGCATATTAATCATAATAATAGTGAATGTGCTTTTTATTTTACATCAGTCCTAACATCATCAGAGTTATGGTGCTGTAAAAGATTAATTCTCCAAACATATTGGAAAATGTAGCTTGTCTCTGTAAATCTCCTGAGGTATTTTACAGTCAATATTTTTGTTTACCTGTAAATATTTCAGACTATCAAACAGATGCACTAAAATATTAATTTCTCATACTGCAAAAAATTTCTGCCCCTTCTTTTGTTGCAAGTAAACCACTATATATTTATATCCAAGGTGCTGCATTTGTTTGTTTTCTGTCAGAAGTTGTTAGGCCTCTCAGAGAAGATAGCAGTTTTGGTGACTTTACTGTGTACATCTATAAAGATTGTCCCCAAATGCCTATTATGAACCAGTTTAAACACAGAAGAGTGAGGGAAACTAAGCTTCTGTGAATAAAACTGATCAGACCTAGAAGGGTTCGAAATATACGCAAAAAACAAGGTTGAAATAAGGTTAGATGTTGGTGCCAAAAACATTGATATGTTTTACTTAATAGTAAAAAAGGCAAAGAGAAAGAAAGAGGAAAGAAAGAGAAAAGAAAGAAAGAAATAGAAAAAGAGTTGTGCATGGGGGGTCGGGGGCAGGGAGAGAGTGACAGGGGTTAGGTAGAAACACCTCACCCTTCCAGGGGTCCCAATGACATCTCGTGGCTTCCCTCCATTTGGTCTTGGTGGTGGTGAGTCCCCCACTGCCACCACTGAAAAGTACAGAATCCAATGGATTAAACTCTGCTTGGGCAGGTGGGAAGGCCCAGGAGCCTCCCCTGGGAGGGCAGGTTTGACACTGACCCTTGTAACTCTGTGGGTTTGTTGCACCTCACTGCAGTGCTCTGGGGCAGGGTCAGGGACCCTTTGGGGCCCTGTGCTGTCCCTGACCCCCTGTGCTGTCCCTCAGGTGGATGCTCACACTGCAGTGCTCTGGGGCAGGGTCAGGGACCCTTTGGGGCCCTGTGCTGTCCCTGACCCCCTGTGCTGTCCCTCAGGTGGATGCTCACACTGCAGTGCTCTGGGGCAGGGTCAGGGACCCTTTGGGGCCCTGTGCTGTCCCTGACCCCCTGTGCTGTCCCTCAGGTGGATGCTCACACTGCAGTGCTCTGGGGCAGGGTCAGGGACCCTTTGGGGCCCTGTGCTGTCCCTGACCCCCTGTGCTGTCCCTCAGGTGGATGCTCACACTGCAGTGCTCTGGGGCAGGGTCAGGGACCCTTTGGGGCCCTGTGCTGTCCCTGACCCCCTGTGCTGTCCCTCAGGTGGATGCTCACACTGCAGTGCTCTGGGGCAGGGTCAGGGACCCTTTGGGGCCCTGTGCTGTCCCTGACCCCCTGTGCTGTCCCTCAGGTGGATGCTCACACTGCAGTGCTCTGGGGCAGGGTCAGGGACCCTTTGGGGCCCTGTGCTGTCCCTGACCCCCTGTGCTGTCCCTCAGGTGGATGCTCACACTGCAGTGCTCTGGGGCAGGGTCAGGGACCCTTTGGGGCCCTGTGCTGTCCCTGACCCCCCCGTGCTGTCCCCCCGGGGATGTGGCTTTTCCCGGGGTGCAGGGCCCACAGCTGGGCTGGGCTGCACCGCGGGCGATGGGCGCTCGCTGCCTCCAGCCAGAGGCTTTTCCAGCACACCCCCAAAACCTCTCTCCCACCCTTTGCTGTGAGGGTCTGTGCCAGCCTGGCAGCCGAGAGCCCCGGGGCTCAGCTCCATCCCTCTGGGAATGGATTCTCCTTCCCCCAGCCCAGACCTGAGTCCATCTTATCGCCAGCAATGAGCAGTGCAGGTCAGAAGGCCCATCCAGGGTGTGCTGGTCTTCTCTGCAGCTTTTGGAATGCAGTTTTGCTGTAACAGGCACAGGTCCTTCATGAAGATGTTTAAGCCGTAAACTATAACATTCAGTCTCCGACAATGCCTCACTCTAAACAGGAGCTCACTATCTCAGCCAATTGATATATGGATTGAAAGTTTCAAATAAAGCCTAATACAATGCAGTTTAAGGAAATACCTATTTTTGTATCTTCTCTTAGCTTAAAAAGCGAGCGTTGTTTATATGTAAATGTTAAAAAACAACCCAACAAAAATTTTAGTGTGAGCTGCAGGGAAAAAAAACAAACCAAAACAAAACAGAAAAATGTAACTTACATTCAATGAATATAATAAGTACACTTTTCCAATGCAATCCTGAATAAAAAGATAATTGAAGATGCAGGTTTATTTCAAAAATCTCATGCAGAATTATTTATATAGAAAATTACATGAATCAAAAAAGATTATTACATTGGTCATGTATTTGCCACATATTTAACATAAAATAATTTTGTTGAATTTCATAAACCCATATAGTCTATCAATATTTTAATCATGTGCTGTTTAGCAGTCCTCCAGTTCTTAAGAATTTTGAGTCATCTGCCCCTCTTTTGCAACAGCCTTCAAAATTGTAACTTACTGTAGATTTTTTCCTATCTTCAAAGGTTTATGGTCCTGTGTATGCTATTTACTACTATTTTTACAGTGGATAAAATTGTATTTCTTGCATAAGCATCTTGGAATCAGTAATTTGTCACTGGTTATAAAATATAGAAAAATTAATTAGAATAAGTGCTTTCTAGATATTTATAGCCTTTACTAGAAAGGGGATCTGGCAGTGGCTGAAATGAAAGACACAGAGAGAAAGAAAATAGAAAAATTGTTTGCTTCAAATATTTGCCAGATGTTCTTTGACATGATATATGGTAAAATAATTAAATATATTCCAGAGTAATTTTATTATAATAGATATAATACTCAGAGGCTTATCAGGTTTCTGACACTACTACCTTAATGAAAAATTGATCCTTTCAGTCTTTAAATAGAAAGATAAATAAACACAGTGTCAAGAGTGGATTGAAGTAGATCTTTGCTAGTTCTTCATATATGCATGATATTCTAGCCCTGTTCATTTGACTTAGTGAACTCTGTCATCTTCTAGTATCATCATCAGGACCCTTGCAAATAAAGAAATGCAGACAAAGCTTAGGAAATCTGATCTGGAACATGAAATCTCGTCCAGAACATCCTTATGAACTTAAGAACTTCTCTTCCTTAAGAACTTAAGGAAGGAGAGATCCAGTGATCCAGAATTCCTGGTGCTGCTGACCATCAGGAAGGCGTGGCAGTGACTGCTCTGTGCAGATCAGCTCCAGACCTTGGGCACAGAGCACCTGGAAGGGTGGGTTGTGCTTTAGAGCCCTGAAGAGAGAAAGTCCAACTCAGCACTTGTGTTGTGCCTCACAGCAAGACCAATATAATGGCAATGATTATTAACAACAACCCAAAACCCCCACGTGCTTTTACCCAAGACTGCACGGTATTAATTTGCACAGGGAGTAGTTGCAGCATAACCATGGACAGCGGATTTTTCAATCAAGCAAGGCTATAGTTTAGTAGATTTATTACAAACCTGTGGTTTCGTGGGATTGTGCCCCTCTGTTCCCAGTACATTCATCTCCTCCTGCTTCACTGTTGATAATTTTACTTTCCATTGTCTCACTCAAACTTCATAATAGTGAAATAGCCCATGAATTTAAAATTAAATCCATCTGAAAGTACATATTTGCTTCACCTAGATGGTTTCTAATTCCTCCACTATTTTTGCAGTATTGTGTTTATTAGTTCTTGTATATAGTAGGTAATACTTTTTTTATATATAAGCTTATAAACATACAGTCTTAATCAGCTGTGGCACCTTTTCATATATGTGCTAATACATGTAATATATAAGAGACAAAATAGTTTAGGCAGTGGACAAAACCCATTATGTTATAGGACAACTGGAAGAAAAATAACAGTTTAATGACAGCTATTTTTATCTTCTTTATCCTATTTCCCAGTATAATTTATTTCTGGATCAGTGTCCTCCTTTTTGCATGCTGGCTTCTGTGAAAATACTGATTTTTTTTTTTCCTTTGCTCTAATGTATCCTTATAATTTGTTTTCCCCAACTTGCATAGATATCTCCATTTCTCACAAAAGTATTTGTAGCATTTAAAAAAAAAAATTAAATGCTTATATTATTTTAATTTTGACATGTCAGCCCTTTCTTCCCAACAGTATTAGTATTTCTAATTGAATCTTTAACATGATTTCCCTATGCAAATTCTGCAGTTGTAGAAAATTAGATACAGATGCTGTTCCTCTCAGTTTAATCAGTGTGTTGGGTCACAGTGGCCTAAAGTCAGCTTTCTAAAGTCTGAGTGCTTGTGTGGATGGGGAGGAGGATCAGTTCTGTTTGAAATAAACAATAAATTTTTACCAGAGACTGCAGTTCCATTGCTTGTACACTCTATTACTGGGCTTATTTTTTATGTAATTTTAACCAAAGTTTATGTGAATAGAATTGTCCATTACCAAACTCTAAACTTTTTCCCAGGTATCATTTGCTTTAAAGGTAGTGCCTGAAAAGCAGTAATTTTAGATTGACTTTTGCCTCCTTTTATTGTGTCCAGTGAGTTCCATCCTCCTTTATATCCCAGCAAATGTAATGTCTCTCTGCAGAGTCATCATTTCACATTTTGAAGCCTCAACTACTTCTGGTTTAGCTTATCTATCTCAAAATCTGAAGTTATTAGCGGTGTATTTATTTGGGTATGCTATTTTAATTTTAATATTATTGAGTGTGAACCTACAAGAACATATATTTAAGTTCACATAAATGCAAGAAAGTTGTTTCATGAGAAAGAACTAATATATGTACATCTTGCCTCATGAGAAAATTGCAGCTGACAAGAAGATATTGGAGTCTGTTAATGGCCCAGCTCTTACTAAAATTTTTTTAATGTTCATCTTTCTATAAAAGTCCACACTAGTGATGAAGGATAAGTTATAGCAATAGCCAGTTGGAAGATTTATAATGATAATAAAATTTCTTAATAATGTCTTTTTATGAAAATAAATATTCTGGGAGAACTCTCAAGTTCTGTCTCAGCTGCAGAGAACTTTGGATTTCTTCCTATGAGGAGCATCTGTAGGCTTTGGGAGCTTTTCTGAGCCAGGTCCTCAGCAGGCAGATTGTCCCCTAAAGAGGGGAGCACGATCTAACCCTGCTCCAAGGACTGTGCCTTTGCAGCAGCAGCTCTGAACACTTGCCATGTCTCATTATCTGGGCTCCCATTAACCACAGATCAGGAACACTCTCTTGGAAGGCTGCAATAAAGTTGAAGTTTTGCAGGGAATGTCTGTGTCTCTGGATTTTGTTACCTTTCATAAATCCAAATGTCAAAATCCATTGCAAAAAAACCCTTCCTCTTTTCTCAGTCAAAGGTAATTGCCTTCCTTGTCCTTCTTTTCTCTTACATGTCTGCCTTTCTGATTTGGATGATGTAGCTTGCAGAAGTCTGTAATAATCTGAGTTTCTACAGTGCTAGTACATTTGGCTCTTGTGGTGTTTCTGCATGACAGCCTACATTGACATGGTAATGCTTATCTACCGAAGCTTTGAAAATTATTAATCAAATGCCTCATGGGAATTGCCAGCTTTCCTCAATAATTTATTTTTAAAATCAATGGCAGATTTAACAGCTAAATTTCAGTCAAAAATTCTTTCTGTGGGAGTATTGTTGAATGTCTGTCAGTTTCAGCAACCAAAGAATACTAAATAATCCCAGTTGTCATTGTCTGACAAGTAGCTTTTTATCCACAGATAAAAATACTAGTTTTACTAACATTTCTACCCTAGTAAAATATTATTCTGATTATTTTCTATTATGTCCTACAAAAAGGAAAAAAGAAAAAAATCCCATAATTGCTTACTTTTTCCTTGTATTAGTATAATGATATTGTTATCTTCTCTTTTGGTATATCTGAGATAAGAAAAGGAACTGTATGCTTTCATAAAATCCTAAAATAATTTAAGTTGGAAGGAACTGCTGGAGGTAATCTGTTCTAGCCCCCTGCTCAAAGGTTGGATCTAGGTTCAATGTCAAATCAATTTGCTTATGCTCAAATCTACCTCAGCTTTGAGTGCTTCCAATGATAGACTTGCACAACCTTTTTGGCTAGTCTATTCCAATGTTTGCCCAGTCTTCCCATGAAGTTTTATTTCTATTTCTCTAGCTGGAATTTGTGTTCTTGCAGTTTTTTCTGTTTTCTTCATGTTTTATATTACTGCATTAATACTGTTTACTAGAAAGTACAGAAAAATATTCTCCATTGTATATGTTGTCCATGTGTGCACGGCACTGGCGGTGACATATCTAGAAATGGGAGGAAAGGTTTGTTTTGGGTTTAGCCTTTCTGTCCTGCCCCAAATGTTCCTCCTCCCATCAGAGAAATTTACTGTGTGCGAAACTTAACCTTCCAGTTAGTCAGAGCATGGTGCTGATGACACCAATGTCAGGGGTCCATCCCTGTATGAGGGATGTATTGAGACATGATGATCCTTCTGGATCCCTTGCAGCTCCAGCTCTTCTGCCATTCCTCCCACCCTCTCTGATCTACCATGCATGAGGTGCCTGGAACACCAGAAAAACACAACACAATCAGCATTTGGTACAGTGAACAACAGGAAATAATAACGGTCTGTGCCACAGAGTTTAGCAGAGAATGTGAAATTAGACAGGGAAATGGGAAAGGAGAGGAATGGGGCATGATAATCGAGCCTACTGTAGGCCACAGTGCAGTTTGGAAAACATTCCTACTGAATGTACCCCGAGTACCTGAGGGGGAGAAGGAAGTCTTGGAAACAACAGTGCTAAAAGGAAGGCCAGATCCAGCTGGGTTTTTCCCTGGCTCTGACATGCACAGTGCCGGCCTCGGAGGTGGAGCAGCAGCTGCTCTCTGCATCCACCTCCTTCGCTTTCCTGTCTCCACCTGCTGGAGGCTGCCCCGCACGGTGTGCACGGCACTGGCGGTGGGTGCTCACCCGGGCTCCGGGGCTGCCTCAGCGCCCGGCTCGGCTCTCCTGCTGTGCAACCTATCAAATGTCTCCTGGAGCCAATTAGGATAATTTGCATGAAAACCATATTGCTTTAATTCAAATTATTGGAAAAAAAATCTTATCTTCAACTTCCTATGCCCTATAATATATAGGCACGATCTTATGGAGAGTAACATTCAAAATGAAAACTATTGATTGTAACAGTTAATGCATCACTGATTTTTATTAACTGGTTTTGATTCATAACATTAATTAATTGTATTAGTACTAATGTGCACTTATTAAATCTTTCACAATAAAATTATTGCAGTGGGGGTCTTTAAAGTTTAGCAGTTTGGTTATGACTACAGCAGCAAATATGGTGGAATTTCACTCATAAATTCCCTAAATTAGAGTCATTAGTGCTTCAAAATTGTCCTAATAAAATGTTTATTATTTTCCATACCCTTATCAAAGTTACTTTACCTTTTATGCCCACTATATATTTTCATTTGCAAAGTTTGACTGTGTTCTTTTGTTTTATTATCCAAAATGTGCTGAATTTCTGTTTTGTAGGTACAGAAGAAAGAAGAAATTGGTGTTTGACATCTTTAGCTCATTGGTTGGGATTTGCATAATTATTGATGCTCACCTGTCCTAGAGGCAGAGAAAATAGATAGAGAAATTCCTGGCAGAGCAGCTGCTGGTCTTGAAATTTGCTTTTTTGTGGCACACCAGAATCCCAGTTTGACTGAGTGTAGAGAACCATTCAAGGAGAATATCTTTGTGCCCAGCCTGTACTCTGTGCCATATTTTACTAAAATATTTTATCTGAGAAAAAGCTATGTACACAGCTGCATGTGAATCCAGCCAGCCATCTACTCAACACGTGCTAGAACTTCCCAGCTTATTTTTACTTTTATCTGAACGTGGTTATGTAACTTTCGCTCATTAGGAGAACTGATCCTGATTTTTGTTTTTTAATATTAGAGTCTGAAAATTGTGTTACTTATTTCAAGATGAAGATCAGGCTACTATTTATGTGCTTTCTTCTATCTGAACTGTGCTGAACTATGATCAAAATCAAGTTTTGATATGAATTCATTATATCAGGATTTGTTCATTTTGATCCAAAGTCAGTAACAATCATATAAAGATGTTTAAGATATAAAGAAAGTTATATTGGTCTTTCATTGCCTTGTGCTTAGTTTTTCAATTCATTGTGACAATCAACTAAGTTGGATGTTATATAACCGACTGAAATGCAGATTGTCTTAATTTTCATGTGTATACTACAGGCAAGTGTAGTAATTTTCTCCTACTCTGCAAAACCCGCCCTAAATCTGAATCTTTGCATAATTCCTAAAATCTTGTCATTTCATGCAGCAAGAAAAGTCTCAAATTTGTGATTACCTTGCTAGCAATGTTTTAATAAACTAAAAAAAAGGTTTTGGTAAGTTTTTCTCATATTTTGTCTTCTACTAAAGCTTATTATCAATTTTCCATTATTACCATTTTTTTCCAATAAGAAATGAGTCTTTAAAATTTTGCCAGAATCAAGGCACAAATAAATAATCCCATTTAATGAAACATTAAACATTAAGCTCAGGTGCAGTTCAGTAAAATCATTAGTCGATCTGCAGTAGAGATACATTATAATGGTTTAACTTACAATCTGTGGAGACCTTTTAGGAAAAACCTTGTCTTTTTCAGTACAACTCTACCAAAAGAATTGGGGTGGGGGGTTTAATGTATTTTTGTTTTCCCCTTTTCAGTTATTTGGATGATTATTAGGGCCTACAATACCTAAATTTCTTGAATAATGACAAAGATAACTGAGGAAGAAAGTCAGATCTTTTGAAATAGTTCTGATAGTGCATAAGACTATGATTAAAACTAAAAAGAAGGTTGCAGGCGGACTCAAAGAAAAATGTTTGGCCTTTTTGGTATGTCTTTAGTGTTTGATGTGTACAATTACACCCGTAACATGTACTTCGTTCCCCATAAGGACAATGATTTGTTTCAGCACACTCACAGGTGTTATGTTCAATACAGGTGAACATACCTGTGTGTATTCAAGTTAATTAATCTGTCTCAGCTTCAATACCTCAAGCTTATGATCTTTTCTTCCTTCTTGCAAGTGATAAATGTGTCAGTTTTGTCAGAAAATACAGTTTAGGTACTGAAATTTTATTCTTGAGGTAAATGAGAGAGATTTTTAAATTCTAAAACTGTGTTAATGGGGCAGAAGGAGAACTGATAATTCAGAATAACTTTTTCTTATTTAAAGAAGACCTCCATTACGTGAGAAGACTTAGAATTCAGGAGTCTTCGCAGCATAAGCAAATTCTCCTTACAAATCTTTCTCCCCTTCATTTCTAAAACAATGACTATCCCACAATGAGGGAACTCACTGGGGTAGGTGAGCAAGCATTGGATGTTAGTTCTGGTTTTATTTTGGAGCTCAATAGAATAATCACCAGAATTAACAAAATTGTCTACAGCTTTGAAGTGTCCAAACTGAAAGCTAAAATATAATTCAAGGGAAAACTACCCCTACAGTAATTAAATTGGAATTCTCAACTTTAACATCTTTTGCTCAAGATTTCAGTTTGATTCTCCTGATCATTTAAAAACCTCTCAATTTGTTGCTTAGAAAAAATAAGGTAAGGGTTCCCCTACTGGTCTGGTTTTTTACTTTTTGTAATGCAAATAGGTTAAGCTACAGATTTCCTACAGAGTTTTTCTGCCATTTATGACTACATACTACATTTATTTATGACTACCATACTACAATTCCAGTTCTTGTACCAATCAACTGGACTGTTGATGCATTGCCATCCTTCCCTTCCACAGGTTGTGGTAGCTCAAAAGTGTCCAGTTCTAGGAGTCACTTTCTCTCTGGCATGACCAGAGTGGAGCATGTCTGTAAGATGCTCAAGAAAATGTGACTAATGAATCTTATAAATGCACTCAAGATGAGCATTATGCAGAGATTTACTTAATTCTAGCTGAAATTATATCATCACAAGATAATTTGAGATAAACAACCACTGTTTGTATCGGCAGATAGGGTCATGGAATGTGAATATGTGGAGACTTTTCCAGTACTCTGGAGCACAAGATGTTGTTTTAACATCTTTTATTTAAAACATTCTCATTACTCCAATTTTTAAAGTACATATCTTTTTCCTGATCATGGGAAAATTTGACAGCAGAGGTTCACCAGTAACAGCAAAACTTCGTCACATTTGGGTTTATAAGCTGCAGTAGAATCACCACTTCCTGGCAGTGGGCAAAACCTGCATAAATGTCTACAGATTCTTTTGTCAGATGATGGGCAGCAACTTATTTGGAAGAAGAAATTTCATTCATGACTGTCAGAAGTATCTATGGAGAAAGATGGGTGGAATAAGTGAGGCCTTTCAGGTGAACGTGTAGGACCAGAACCTAACTTTGAAAAGGTAACATTTTCTCTTGGAGTTTCAGAGAGCATTAGAAATTGCTTCTCTCCATTCAAGTGGGAGTAAGAAAACCCTTGCAAGGGAAAGCCTATGTGATAACTAAAGTACCCAAATGGTATGTATTTTAATAATCTTCCTTTATAAAACCAAAACATCCCTTAATTTTTTTTTCAGTAAGTCACTTAAGAATCCACTGTACTGAGTTCTCAACAGTTTTCTGCTGCCTTTCACTTTTAACTTCAACTCCTGATAGCAAATATAATCTCTTTTATCAAGACTTGGACAGGTGACTTTAAAAATTAGTAGGCTTGTTAATCACAACTCATCCCTTTCACCTGTCTTTCAAATCCTTCTGGGTAACCACACTCGATTATTTCCCTTACACCATTTGAGTATGAAGTGCTGAGTCTGAGTGACCATGTTCAGGTGGATGCTCTTGAGCTGGTTTTGTCCCAGTTCTGAGGATTTCCATGGCTGGAGACAGAAAGTCCCAGGTAATTGGTCTCAGCTCAGTCACGGAGCACAAGGTGGAAGGTGCAGCTGGAAAATAATTTCTTCTCTTGCATTAAATCTGTCTGATAGAAGCACATGACCTGAGATTTTTCCTATTTTAGGTATCATTTTATGATCTGAAGGAGACTTTGCAGTGGGAAGCAAGGAGGGGAGGGATGGGCCCTGGCCCTGGAGCGGGGCGGGTGGCCGGGGTGCCGAAGCCGTTCTCCTCACATCTGTCCCGGGCAGACCCTGGTGACAAAGATGCCTTGGTACATATTCTTCTCTCAAAAAACCCAGGTCCAGTGAGAACCAAATACCTTTCTTGTTGCTTTGTAAGTTGGAGCTGAATTAGGAAATCCAGAAGTAAATTGCTCTCTCAGATGTGTATTTATGATTACTGTCACCTTCCTTTCTTCTGATTTTTTTCTCTCCCCTGGGGACATCATCTGGTATAACATGACCCCCAAAAAAGTAATGATGAAATAAATATAATCAAATCATTGGAAAGACACTTTACTTTGAAAGCAGTAAAACTAAATTAAGACTTCATTTTGTACAATGAAGGCTATGTAGAAAAATTTGACAGTGTTCTGGTTTTGAATTTGAGATATTTCAATGGAAT
Source organism: Daphoenositta chrysoptera (assembly GCA_013397915.1). NCBI lineage: Eukaryota > Metazoa > Chordata > Aves > Passeriformes > Daphoenositta > Daphoenositta chrysoptera. Next base: position 91,340 of record VZRO01002976.1, read on the forward strand.
ATGACTTCTGGGTTGCAGGACACTGTACTTTTTAGTTACCTCAAGTAATATTTCCAAATAACCCATTGCTCCTTAACATCTCAAAGTTGGTGTGATTGCTAAGCAAAAAGAAAATATCTTTGACAACTGAGCATGTTGTCCAGCAATGCTGAAGACGAGAGAAGCATTTACTAAAGAAAGATCTATTTAGGTGCTTTGACGATACAGTCAGATGTTTAACAGAATTATTTAAAGGCAATTTAGACAGCAGTATCTACTTCCCACTGAATTTCACTTAGTCACTTCTATAAATCCCATATGTATCTTCTACATCTTTAGGCACTTTAAATATCTGGCCCAAAGGCAGTTGAAAATCTGTTAAAGCTATAGGCAGACTTCTGTTTTCTGCTGCTGGAAGAAAATCACATTTTTAAGGCTAGTTCTTAAATTAACAAGAATTTCAACCTTGGAGATGGTGGTTCAATGGGGATATTAAAATTATTTGTGACATTTAGTCAGTATGGCCTGTTAGAAACATCTGTGCATATTACTTTTCATTAAAATAATTAATTTTTTTAAGTAATGTAACCACAACTGCAGTGCTTCCATCAGCTTTCCTTTTTCTCATTTCTTTTTTTCTTTCAGAAATTGAGCTATTAAATGTTCCTGGCTGAATACCAATTCTAATATTTTCTAAAATTAAATAATCATAAATCTAAGTAAGTATAGCTGTTTCCTTGTAGGAACAGAATTTGCTAAGTAACAAACTCCTACAGAATGGGAGATATAAATTTGTGTTTGGTGTTTGCTTTTTCTTTTAAATATATATTAAGCTTTTCTACTTTTAAGCGTACATAGTAGTAGGGACTAGGGATGAGTAAAACCCCCACTGCAATGTTTTTATTCTAAAACAAGTATCTAAATAATTTTAAGGATTTATTTAACAGATGACTCATATAGCCAATACAATGGAAGTACATCTTCATTTACAGTCATCTGTTACGATGACAAGCCACACCACAGAAGGGGAGAGTGGACAGTGTTTTCCTTTCTAGTCTCAATTGATGTTACCATTTGTTTTTCTTAATAATATTCAACTGAGTGCATGGAACAGGGTTCCAGATGCATCATACAATGCCAAATCTGTGTGCAGTTTACGCCTGGCTTCGTGGTAAGTACAAATCTTCACTCTTAAAAATGTAGATGTGACTGACAGATAAGGTTAATGGGAGTGCCAGTATGGTCTCAGGCCAATACTACTTATTAATTTTTTAAACATCTATTCTTATAATTAATCAATTAATATAAAACCCAGAAATTTAGAGCTTTAACATTAATACTTTATTGTTGGGCCTTCAGGCTAGGGAGTTTTCCTTAATATTAATCATGAAGGGTGTCTAAAGATATAATTTCTTTTAAAACACAAAATATTATCCATGGCTGGATGATATCTGCATTTCAGTAAGAAAATCCTGTTTGCAAGATTATTAATGAAAAGGTAGCACATAAATTTGATGGCAGGTGACTACACCTGGTAAATACTTGGATGCTTCCCAATAGGTTTTGGGATAATCTATTCAGGAAATGAAAGAAATAGGAGGTAACTGCAGTGTGTAGGGAAATTAACTGAAAGGTGTAGAGGGTGAACACGTGAAGCAATAGCACTTAGTGGTTTATAAGTAGGCCAGTAGCATTTCTTCTGTATACACATACATAAAACAGAAGGTGCTTAAATAGTCATGGCTTGCAAAATATTCTATTAGAAGAAATAATGATAATGTATTGATCATTTGCACATAGAGCTGTAAATGTTTTATCAATTACAGTGTGTAGAGGAGGTTCTACTGAGAGAAATAGCTTATGGATGATATATAGTGATAGTAAGTGACCTTATTAACTCATATCATCTGCTTTTGAGTGCATAGGCCCAACAGAGGTTCCCATTTTATTTGTGTTGTTTCTTTCTCTGCTGTATTTTTTTAACATGAATTGATTGACCATTTGCAAATGATTCTGTGGCACTATGAAACATTCTGGAGATCTGGAGATCATTATTAATAAATGGACACCCAGCTCTACAATAAATTTTATCTAACCCAGATCTTACAGCTCTTGTGTTAGCTAATTATTAGAAAACTCTGGATAAAAGTGAACTAGCTGTAACTTATTAAGAGTAAAGCAGGCATTGCTCTCCCCTATGTGCCTTCACAGAGATGCATTTAACTAAAAGCCTAAATGAAAAATGGTTATGAAAAAAAGGGTGGAATACAGCAAGTTGGACAATCTTTGATAGAGCAGGTTGCAACGGATTGCAGGTTTAATATCTGTATACACCTCAATGCTCTGGTGTCTGTCTGCAGGGGTTCCTGGGTTCCTTCTGGCATGCAGGATGAAATGGAAGCACTGCAGTGGCTTTTAGGGCAAGAGACTTGTCCTATCTTTTGCAATCTCCAGTGCAACTATACATTATCCTAAATCTACAGGAATGAGCTGCTGTCCTTTCGTGCTCAGGGATGATTTGACCAGACACAAGGATCTCCAGACTGGTCTACCAGAGATCACCATTGATCATGGCAAATGTCTATCTGCTAATTTTAATTATTAATGACTTTAAAGGACTGTCTGAAACTGATGTATTTTGGTAGTCTACCAAGAGTGATGAGTAAAACTCAGCATTGAAAGAAACTGATTGCAATAACAGTGTTTCTAGGAGAGTTCTATTCTGTGCCCATAGTACAAAGCAAAGTATTTCTGATGTATTTATTTTTCAGAGTTGAAAAAGAATTTGACTTATCCTGCATCAGAATGTATATATAAGAGTTGACATTTTCATAAGGCTGTTGCTGATTGCATGGAGGAAACACACTCTATTCCAGCTAATATAATCTATTTTGGTAACAGACATTTGGGTCAATCTGTTCTCATACAAATTCTTAATAAACACATTCTTTCTCACACCCAATGCAGTCAGAATAGATGGGGAAATGTAAAGCAAATGGGCAAGCTAGAAGCATTGCATCTTTATATTTCCAAGAAATGTTGTTATTGTTTACTACTATATAGTGTGAGGACTATAAAAATAAATCTTACTTTTTATTGTATTCTATGAAGTTTCAGGGTACAATTTAAAAACTCTATTTTCAGAGTCTAAGAATAAAAGCTGGTGTTTCTGCAGACAGATGGCTAAGGATGTTATCCTGTCTGCATGTGCAAACAAAGATTATTGCAGTCTCATTGCCTACACCTTGCTTTCAAACTTTGGCCTTCCTTTTATTTACAAAGCTGTTTATTAAACAACATAGGAAGTTGATTTTACTGTGCCTCTTTTTTCACAGGGGTTGTAGAATATAAATTAATTAGGGTTATGTTCTGAAACCATTTTATCTTACAGCAAGATTTAATAGGATGTACATGTAATTAAAATTAAGACTTAATTGCCAACTTTGTATCTACTCTAATGCTTATGTATTTGGTTATCTTAGAGAGTGCTAGTGTTAAATTTTTCAGTAATTGAAAAGTAGTATTGCATTTAAAATTATTTAGCAATTACTGCACAGTTTTTAAATTTAATAACATAGCCAGTTTGGCTAAAATTACTCAAATCATTTGGTCTCTAATACATTTCAAACTACTCAGACCAATCTGTGAGCTTTAAGAGTCAGTTCTAAAAAACATCATCAAACAGCTTGTGTCATTCTGTACTTTTTAAAATAAAAGCAAATTAAATACCTTCACTCGTCTTCATGATAATCAGAGAGCAGAGAGAAACAGTTCCAGTGACTGAAGTCTGTCGTGTGTGTTTGTGTGTGGATTGGCTTGGGTTTTCTGGTTTGGTTTTTTGTTTGTTTTGGGTGTGGGGTTGGTTGGTTTGTTTTTTGGGGGTTTTCCTGGATAAGGCAAAGCACCTTTTTCCTGATGCAGAAGAATCTTTTCTGGAGATCAAAGGTTTGGGTTTTGATGAATTCACAAGAAAAATCAAGCCTCAGGATTGTATTATATTCTGGGGAAAGTAATGTGTATCCACTATGTGGCTTTGCACTAAGAAACATGACTGACAATCTCTGATCAGGAAAGCATCAGAATTAGAGAAGCTGTGCCAAGGTGCTTCTCAGGAAAACATTCATGTACCAGAGCCTATTATCAGGTATAAGTCATTTATTCTTAGTAATAGCTATTGAAAAATCCCAATGCTCTATTCTATTTTCAAAGAACCCATGTGTTGCTAAATCACAAGTTTAAGCCTTGAAGTAGCAGAAGCTCAGTTTGGCTCCAAGATTCATTTTGCCCAGATCATGATTTTTTGAGATATTTTAATTAAAAGAAAATAGGGTCTGAAATTCTGGTGTAAGCATGAAGAAGGGGGAAAACCAAACAAAAATCCCAGCATCTTCTCCCCTGCATATTCTGCTTTGATTGACAGGATGGGATGAGAAAAGAGAGGCAAGGGGAGAGCTTTTCTAATGAGCAATTTGATGACTCCTTTATGTGGAAGTACTATTGATCTTTTTTTTGTCTGGAGGGGTTTTCTTGGGGGCTGAGAACTAAAAGTTCTAGCAGAAATCTATGTGTCATATGGTCTCATGACAGAGGCAGTTCACAAACAAATATAAATTAAGCAAAGTATTTAAGGAACAAAACAGAGAAGGTGTCCTAATTGTGTTGATGAGCTGCAGCTCTCATTTTCTGTAGCTGACCAGGGAAGGGAGGGGTCCCTACTGTAGCTGATGAAAAGCAGAGCTTCAAGAAGTCTCTGTAGTCCTCCTGAATCACTGCAGACAGAAGTTCTTCATCACTGTCTTCTAATTCTGCTTTGGCTTTTTTGCTGCTGGTTTTGTCAATACTAATTTAGGGGGTTTTTAGCATTTTATGATATACAATCTGAAGTACTGAAAAAAGTGGCAACGTAGCAGTGTTTTTGTGCATTTTCGCACTGCGTGCAGCCCATGTCAGTATCTTTGTTGGTTACCTTGGAAACTGTCGTGGGGGGAAATGTGATTGGCTGCATCCTCCAATTGATTATTAAAGTCGTGGGCAGTTTCAAGTGCCAGACATCTCATAGGTTGCACAAGTAAGTAGCACTAAATGATTCACAATTTAGGTTCTTTTATTTTGAAGTAAGCCACATGAAGCAGTATATCTGCAATGCCTTGAAAGTTTGACTGGAATGAGTAATGAATTGCAAATTTCCTCTCTGTAGAAACGATAGTGTTTTGGGGATGTGCCTTGGTTTTGTTTTTCTTCCTGGCTGTTTCTACTGTGGGACATGCTTCTGAGAGGAAGGAGCAAAGAAACCCCGACCCCTCCCTCCCCAAAAACCCCAGAACTCATACTGAAACAACAAATAGTTTCTTAGACAGATCTGTTACTAAATATAACATTTTATTTTATAATGTCAGAGAAGTTCACATCCCTTGAGCTGCTTATATGCTTCCCCTTTTTTATGTCTTAAGAGTTGCTATCAGAATTATGTAATAGCCTGTCCTGCTCCCATTGATGAGCTGATGAATAGAGATAGGCTGCAGAGTGATGCATTCAATACCTTGACTGTGCTTTGCATACATCTTTTTCAATGATGTAGGAACACACCTTTTGTTTTCAAAAAAAAATCTGTTGGTGACTAGGGCCTCCTTATGTCAAATTGTCTCAATTACTTTTGAAAAAAGCAACTTGTATAGCAAAAAGCAAAAATCATTGTCTCAAGAGTATCTTTAGAAAGTCATGATTGATAATGTAGTTCCCCTATGCTTTGGTGTTGCCTTCAGTATCTGATGTTATTTGACCATCATTGCCTACAGAAATACTTGGTTTTAGTGAAGAGTTGGTATCACATTGCAAAGAGTTAATGGCCCAAATTACTCTTGGATGCTTCTACGACTGTATTAGGAGTAAAGTATGGGTTTAATGTAAAACTACTACACCATTTAGAGATAGTTCAGTATCTTTTTTTTCAGCTGCTCCTTTCTTAGTAGCATTTCATTTGCATTCTTGAATGACTCCAATATTCTCAAAATTGTAGACATTTTTTTCAATTCAGAAGACAAAGTATAGCTAAAGTAAATCTTCACCTCTATGCTCAGCCCTGATAGCAGTGAATAGCAATAGAACAGGCTGCCAAGGAGCTTTTTCACCTTTGTAAGTTTTCAAGACCAGACTGGATAAATCCTGAGTGATCAGAGCTGATCTGGTTTTTAGCAGGAGATTGTGCCAAATGACTACTGAGGTCTCTTCCAGCCTGATTTATCCTATGCTGTGAACCATCTCCTGAAAACTGTGTCTTAATCCCAGCTAATGTTTATGTGACTGTAGCTTTCAGCCCTTGTTTTCCATCACTCATTGTCCTATTAAGGAACTTGTTGGTTCTGGATGCCTCTCTCATTCTAAGTGAATACTGAAATACAACAAGCAAACCAACTCTCTTTTTGTCTGAAGACCAGCAGCTGGACAGACACTTGGTTTGTCTACCCTGTAAGTCATTTGCTCTATTTTGCCCTGGACAGGACAGGACAAAATAGGTAAACTTTTATGAAAATGCATATATTGAAGCTGGTTGTAGAATTCCCCTTTTGGAGTTTTCAGTGGTGGCCACAGAAGTCTTCTCTTATTTCTTGTTTCAAGGTGGTCAGAAATACTCAGAGCAGATCTCTGAATCAGAAATATTCTAATCAAGTAATTTTCTGCACAACTTTTTAAGCTATTATTTTTTTGTGTGAAAAAATGAATCTGAAGCAAATTTCTGTCGCATTTCTTACAACTTTCATCACCAGTTGGTCAGTCAGATTTTAAGCATAGGCAACCAGAGATCTGCAGGGCTGCTCCAATCTCAGCTCAACTGTAGCTACTATCGCTCAGTCTTTTAAAGCAGAAAGTCACAGGAATTTAAGTGCTAACTTCCAGAGCAATCAGATACTTTTTTCTTCATGGATGGAGTACAATATAGAATTCTGCTCATTTTTGATGTCTCAGAAAAATTAGGTTTTTTACAGGTACATGATTACCTTCATCAACAAAGTTTGTAATCTTTTGAAAGAATAAAATCAAGCTTTTAGTCCAGAACAATTGCCTCTAAAATCATTTAGCTGGGAATTAAATAGTTTTCTATAATTCGTCAAACTGTTGCAGCAGCTTTGTTTTGTGTTGCCAAGAACTGAAATTGGGCATCTGGCCTGTGGTTACCTGAATCATCCCTTTTGGCACTTTTAGTATGGACACAACATTGCCTCTTTTCTAATCTTCTGGAGTTACTCCAGTTTTCCATGATTAATTAGAAAGTTAACACTAGCAGACAGGAGATTCCCTCTGATTCCTCTCCTTTAGTCTTATTTGGGTTGTTGTTTTTTTTTTTTTTTTTTTTTTTTTTGTTGTTGTTTTTTTTTTTTTTTTTTTTTT
>VZRO01002976.1:98753-115944 GCA_013397915.1 Daphoenositta chrysoptera
TTTTTTTTTTTTTTTGTGCTTTTTTTGTTGTTGTTTGTACTATTTTTTTATATAAAGTATTACTGTTTGTACTTTTTAAAATTGTATCTCTAATTATTATACTATGAATTATATAATTTGGTACTGTATTTATGCTGTGGCTGATTTTTTCTCCTTTATAAAGGGTTTCTAATTTTAATTTTTAAAAAACCCTCCAAAATTTATTATGAATTTAAAATGACAGAATTTACTTAATCTTAGCAGTCTAAATTTCTCGGAGAGGATCCTAAAATCAAAGTGGGCCAGAATGGTTTGAGATGATTATATTTCTCATTGAAACATGAAGAATAGAGCTTATTAAAAGTTCTTTGTACCACTAATTCTAAAATCAAACTTGAAAATTAAGAATATGCTTAAATATCTTAAGATTTGCTGGGCTAAGGACAGTGTCTCTACTTTATCCAATCAATTTTCCATGCTGCATAACTTTTAATTTATATTACTTACTATCTCACTCATTTTTTTTATTAATCTAATTTCCACCATCACGTGATCACTGAAATGAAGTTGTCTCTTTTTAGCACTATCATAAATTTGGAACTTTTAATATTCTGGTCTTTAGCAACCTTTGAATTTTCAGTCTTAGTTTTCCTAAGGTGTTTTTTGCCAACTGATGGATTTCTTATTTGAAGGGAAAGAGACCCTTCATAAGCACTGAAGATGGGGAGTGCTACCTGTTTACTCATGTTGAAAGAATTGGTCAGGATAGTTAGTAACTAAAAGACCAGTAAAGTCCAGAATGGTTTCAGTTGCAGTGTTTTGAAAACATAATAACATTTTACTACTCTGGCTGCATAAGGTTGTTGGCCAATGTTCTATAAGGAAATTCTCCTGACGTGTTGCTGAGCCCATGCACTCCAAATTGCTGTTCAAGAACTGTTCTGTAGGCCTCTTCAGGGATGAACCTTCCTGGCCTTCTTAGAGCATGAAGTGGGCATTTATAACTAAAATTTTGAGGTTCTTGACCCTCTGAAACACGTGATGAATTTCCATCTGCATCCTAATTGAAATGGACTATAATGAGGGATTTCAATTCCGGTAACCACCAGCAGCAATAATAACAATTATATACGTGTTTGTTTCTCCTCCAGGACAATTTCCTATTAATCTTTCAAGTGACCCAGTCTTTATCGAGGATGTATCAACAAATGAAACATTATTTCATTAGTTCTTTATTTACTTTGATACCTTAGTGTACCAGTTTGAAAGCAAAGCAGTGGAGGATTCCTAGCCAGACCTGACGCGCTGTGGGTTTGGGTGGTGGTAGCAGTCCAGTTAAATGGTGGCTGCAGTCCTGGTGGAGAGATGGATGTGGTTCTGTCAAAGAGGTGATCCTGTAGTAAAGTCTGGTCCTTCTCTGGAGCTCCAGTGATGGTTATGGAGTTCTTGTCCTCTGGGAATCCAGGGGTAGTGCTCTCATGGTGTTCCAAACCACAGATTATATACAGGTAGGAATGTTTGGTTCCTCCCCCGGGCGGAGCATCTTAAAATGGGATGATGTGATTCTGTGAGTCATGCTGGGGGACCTTGACGGCCCTTAGTGGAGAGGGCCCTCTGGAGGGTGTTATCAGGGTGTTATCTGGGATGAGTCATGGAGAAGATAAAGAACACTGTCCCACTTATCTTAACAGCTTATGTAGATTGTAATAGAACACATACTTTTGGCTACATCTTCCATTGTAACCTAAGACACTTAGCCTCTCAGTTACTGTTATTACATAATGCTTTATTGATGATTTTTTTACTCCTCTCTTCAGAAAGTTTGCCTCTTAGGTATAAAAATTCAGGTTGCTTCATTCAGTCTTTCTTTCTCATGGAAACTTTATTCAATATTATATAAATTCACATCATTAGCTTCATACTAACCATCCAACCATTTCCTTTATTGTAAGAGCTATAAAATATGATTTGTATTTTCCCCTCCCCCTTAAGATCTATTTTTCCTTAAACTGAACAAATATTTACCTTTACTTAGTTTGCAGTATTGCCTTTATAACCTCTCTTCTATATCTAATTCTATAAAGTCCTGTGGAGAATTGTGGAGAATTCCTTAATGGACTCTCAAGGACCTGGAATGTTGCTTAGTGCTTTCTCCAATGGAAACTTAAATGTTTAAAGTCAGATTCTGACACAGAGAAGCACCATCAGGTGTCACCTGCCAGGAGAACTGAGCACTGCATTAAGGCAGCAACTGCTGCTGCCTGGTTCTCTGTCTGGCGTATCTCTGCCTGTTCCATTGCATTCTCTCTTCTGGCTGCTGGACAGTCTCTAAATTTGCCTTCTCCACTGCTTCTTCCTTTCTTGCTCCAGCTTTTCTCCTTACAATTTTGTTGCAGTTGTTCTCTGTTTCTAAGGTTTTGTGGTGCCCCCAGCTGTGTCCTGTTGTGCGCAGGACTACGCACACCCAAACTGAACTGCCCAATCTGCGTTCTGTGACAACTCACTTTGTAAAGATTTGCGGCTCTCAACTGATTTTGAAATTAATGGGGTTTGGATATCGGGAAGGGTTTTTTAAACTTTCATGCCTAAATATAGTTTAAGCATTTTCCCTTTGTCTGTACCTTATCCATACCCCAAAGATTTACTTGGGCATGTCAAGTGTAAAACTTAGGGAGGTACTGAAACACATGGCCCAGATAAAGAGCTGCAGTGGCAGGCAGGTCTGGAACAGCATCCTTGTGTACCAAGTGATTCCATAGGGTATCGGGTGCTGCCTGTAGCAACAAGTCCCTATGGCTGTGTGTGAAACAGTGAGGATACGACAGCACTTCATAGATGCTGTTCTGAATATGCAGTTACACTGGAAATTGTCTCCTGTAACACCTCACCAGTTAGCAAAAATGAGCTGACTTAGGAATAGTGGTACCTGGCAGGTTGTGCCTGACTTCAATCATCATCTCTCCATTAAGAGAGCTGTAAATTCTCAGCCTGATCATATTTGCATAAGTTCATATCTGCATCCTAGGAAGCATCACTGATGAACTGGAAGATACAGAGCAGCTGTAACAGCTGCTGGTGGATATAAAACCCAATAACAAAAACCCCAAACCAAAACAAAAAACCATCCTCAAGTCGGTGAATGTCTATCAATGTTTGATTGTGTTTAGGCCATTTACAGGCCTGTAGTTTCTGTGAAACTAAGTCTTTGCCTGACTGGATTTATGTAAGAAAGGGCAGGGCTGCTGCTTGTAGCCTGTATTTGATGATAGACATGGTTAGAATGCAAATATATGGTGACTAGCTTCATGAAGCAGTATTTTTTTTCAAGAGGAAAGAGGTAAATCCAATTGGAAATGCTTTTCCTCGTCTATGAAGATTCTGCAATGAAACACAGATTTATCTCCCTTTTACCTGAAATTAGGCAGGTTATTTACTGTCATACTAACTAGAGTATATTTCAGGTACTGAAATAGCTCAGAAGTTGCTTGCTACTCATTTCATACCTTTCTGTAAGCTGCTCTGAAGCCTGTGTTCAGTTTATTGTGTGTGTTACACATACTGTTCTGGACAGAGTATTCTATTTGCAATATAAGAAAAATATAGCTCTCTAAAATTAGCTTTGTCTTTCATATTGTTTGGTTTAGTTACTATTTTTCATGGTCCCAAGCAAGCAACGTTGGTCAGGCTGTTGTGTGGGGGGTTTATTTTTAGTTTGTTGTTGTTTTGTGGTTTTTTTATTGCCATGAAAACATTCATGCTTGACTGCTAGATTGATGTTCAAAAAATATTTGATTCAAATTGTGTAAGTACTTTTTGAATATATTATTACAATCTATTAAAATTAATGCAGAAACTTGTTTACAGAGTGGAGAAAGGATATTGCCATGAAAACACTCATTCTTGACTGCTAGATTGATGTTCAAAAAATATTTTATTCGAATTGTGTAAGTACTTTGTGAACATATTATTACAATCTATTAAAAATAAATGCAGAAACTTGCTTACAGAGTGGAGAAAGGATACCTGCCTCCCTGCTTTGCTTTCCAAAAGTATGCTCACACTAGCAATAATCTACAGTGGCCTAAAAGTCATAAAACTACTTGTGCTACAGTAATGTCATTAGTTATTTTAATTTGAAATTCCTAGCTTATGCTAATGAGCAAGAATTTTCTTGTAGGATGTAGGAAAGCCACACAATTCAAGCTTCTCTAAGTTCTTTATAGTTCTTCTGACTGCAGTAGCTCTGATGGTGGGTGCTGAAGTGTGGTTCGAGGATGTCTCTGCCTGACTCAGGCATGGTCAAGCAGTAAACAGGGAATTCAGAAATTCCTTCAGTCCACGGATGCCTGTCCCTGGAGCTCACTGAAAGATGCCACCTGCAGATGATGTGTCAGAGCTCGGTCCCTCTGTGCCCTTTTAATAATGAGACAATGTATAAGAGAGAGAAAGCAATGCTGACTTTCTGCTGGGATCAACCTAAACACAAGAAATTCAAACCCAGTACTTCAGAATGTGATGAAGTTTGGGGGTTTTGGTAGGCATGTTATTTTGGAAATGGTTTTCATTTTGCAGTGTTGAAGAATAATTAATGTCCTCTCTAAGTTGAGTCCAACATTAGTCTCATTTGAAATTCTAGTTTGTCACTACTCTTCAATCTGTTAATTCTCCTAAGCATTGGATAGTCTTTGCTACTAAACAAAAATTAAAAATAAAAAAAAAAAAAAAGAAGAAGAAGAAAGTGTGAAGGTCTAATTAAAGATGGATTTGTTTACTTTTTTTGTCTGGTGCTTAATAACAAACTGTTATCAGATTTAACCTTGGAGGTTGGAGATTAGGCCTGATATACTGCATTGAATATTCACAAGCATTTTTCAAATGCATTTTATTTGTGGTGGGCTCAAAGCCAAAAGTTAAATTATGAACTTGGAGGAGATCCTTAACATACAACACATAGCAGTTAAGGTACTTTCTGTTAATATGTGACATCTTTGTGCACATCTTAATTTATGTGAAATGTTGAAATAGTATGAAAAAATTTGACCAACTCCGCCCCTAATTTAAAATCAAAGTTTTCAGTTGAGATAACTGAACTGCTCATTCTGTGGTAGCACAAAGATGATAATGTGCAGAGGAGCCACTGCTTCTCTGGGCAGCTCAGTCAGCAATCATAGGATGCTTCCCACTTCTGATTGCTTTTCCAATGCCTTACCAAGGCAGATTACCTAATGGAATAGTTCTACTTTAAGGGCAAGAGAAGAAACAGAGAGATAAAAATAGGTATGCAGATGGAAACTGTTTCACTTTTCCATATGCTAATAGCAAACTACTAGGCCTCTTAATCATCCTTCTCATTAGTGGCTGCATTTTCAAAATGGTCTCAAAAAGATCTTTAAATGTGAATAGCCAAAGAGAGATCTGCAAAGATAAAACTGAACAAAATTTTGACGAAGGAAAAATAGATACCAAGTGTTAGAGTTGTCATGGAATAACTGGAATGCAATTTTGAGTGTGCAAACAGCTTGCAATTTTTTTATCTAAAAATTACTTTAAATACCAATCTCTTTGAACAGTATAATGAGAAATATTTCACATTATTTCCTGTTGTTGAAGGTGGCAACTTTCTTAAAATTCTTGAATAAGAATTTTTGTTACTATGGAAATTTTGAGTATGAAGAACAGACCAGTCTTAAGGCCAGGGACCCACTGGTCCCAAAGACAGGGAGGTAAAACACAATGATTTTAGGTGGAGACTTAGTGGAAGCAGTGTAGTATTCAGCAGATCTATCTATAGATGCACAATAAAAGCCTCAGATTTGTTTACACGAATGTCCAATTGTGTATTTTTCTGAGGAACAGAAAGCTACTCTTCAAACATGGAAAAAAAAAAGATAACTCTCCAGCAATGCCCTCCACTGCTGATTCTATCAGTGGTCACTGAATATTTTGTTGCTATGTGTTATTTTAGAACTAAAGCCTTGTTTGTTTAGAATTTAAGTCAAGATAAATAAAATGTGTTGTACATTATGTGATTTGTTATGAATATAAAATAAGACAGCTCCATTTCTCTGGGAATTTTATAACATGGTGAAATTTCTCAAAATGGACATGATTAATTTCTAAGAGTCATGATATTATGGCAGGAGTCACTGTCAAGTTTTAACCAAAATCCTCCTTAGACTCCCTTTACCATAACATGCAATGTTTAGCTTTTGCTTTACTTTGCAAAAAGATTTCTATTGAACCTTCTAAACACTAAAATCTTCTTAACATAGATCCCATCTTTTCTACATTGTATGTAATAGATTTTGATGGATTCTCTGGAGCACAGTGGAAATAAATCATATCTACCCAGTGAATATTCACTGCGTCCCTGATTTATCTGATTTGCAGATGGACTTTTCTGCTCATATTTTGAAACAGCCATTTGTAAAAAGGTTCTGTATTAAGAATGAATTTTTTGGTATTAAAAAAAAAATCTGTTCTCTCACACAACGTGTGGTCTTACAAATGTATCTATTTCCAAGCCTGTTTCTTGAATAACTTTGAAAATTTATGCACACTTTAATTATTATTTCTGCCCATTGGACTCAATGGAATGTGCCAGTTCATAGAACTGGTTTTAAAAGTACTTTCCAGCACAGTTCATAATTAGGATGTCAGTGACTGCAAAAGTTCAGATAAAGCAGGACAAAGTATTCTGAGATTCATGGCTGGGCAAAGGGATGCTAAGGACTAGAACATTTCATTATCTCCAAATCCAAGTAGTTCTGAGGAAATCCACAGGCTGTGTAGTTAGAAATTCAGGTTCCTGAGTTGTTGGGAAAAGCATTCCTATGCATTTTAAGTTTAGGAAGCAAACAGACAACACAGAAGCTGAAATTTGTGTTTTTAAAGCCCACAGTGAAGATATGTAGAACTTGCAGATGTGCAGCTATTTCAAATAATTTTAAGAAAGCTGTTCAAACTACTGAAACAAATCACTGGTTTCCAATGAACTGCTACCTCCTCAATTCTCAAAGGGTTTCTAAAAGTGATTGCTAATGTTTCAACTCTTGAATTTCTAATCTCAGTTACCACGTGTAGATGCTGTTTTATTACTACTTTTACCTTCATCCAACCTTACTTCCTCCTTGTTCATCTTTATTCTTATTTATAACACACGCACACACCTTAAAATGTGTTAATATATCTTGAATTTTATATAAATCACTTAATTCTTCTTCTGTTTTCTTTATATCCCCATCTCCTCTTAATTAGTGGTTCCTTATTCTGTAACTATTTGGAGGGTCTTTAAAAGTTGCTTTTTAGGAACAAAGTTTCCTACTCAATTTGTTGTACAACCTTATGAAACAGAGCTGAAAATTAACACTATAAATGTAAATTATAGTATATAATTTAAAATCTGGGATTTACCAAAAGCTTGTTATTTGAACTCCTTAAGCTTCCTCAGCATTTTCTTCTTGAAAATTCACTAATTTTTTTAAATCCACATTTAGGCTAATCTCAAAGAAGTTTATGGTTTGCTTGTATTTGTCAAGCTTTCTTTATATTTGTAATAACTCCTGTCTACACTACCTCAACCAAATACATCTGAGATGTTTCATGCACCATGGAGTATCTCTTAAGTTTCTCAAGCTCTGTTTTTCAGGACCTTGTTGAGACTGTAATTTGGAAAGAGTAGATTATTCCAGATTTTGGAAGTATTTACCTGTTGCCAGACTTCACTAATCACTTTCGTAAGGGTGTTTCTCTCTTTGTTTCATTTGGTGATTTGGAGGGTTTGTTCGCTTGTTGGTTTGTTTTTTGTTTTTTTTTTAAATAAGGGAAAAACTTATTCTTTAGGAATTGTATGCTTTTAATGTATCAGAATCAATCTGCCAAGAATCAGCAAGTTGCCTTGTGAGTGTAGTGACACGGAGGAACATATTTAGAAGGCATATGGCAGAGAAAGCAGGGTGTGCTGCACCCTGGGAGATCTCTTCCTCTTTTCCTGCAGTACTTCGCTGACTAGAGCACATGGATATGGGGCTCTCCTGAATGTGTATTAATTGAATAGGAGACCATTTCCTAATGATGAATTCTATGCTCATTTAGTTTCTTTCTTGTTTACAAAAATAACACCCTTGAACAGTCAGTATACAGTAATTACTGGTCTCCCCTAAGAGAATTAAATAGCATGCCTTTGTTATTCATTATGCAGTTATTTTGTGCATAACATACGACTTCCAGCTGAAGCAAAGCAAATAAAAAGCCAGAAGACATGATATATGTTTTCTCCATATCCATAAATAGAGAAGATATAATTAAGATACAACATGGAATAAATATACATGTTCATCCCCAACTGCCTGGTGTCTTGTTTTCAAGCACATTGACACCTGCACACAAAGGCAAAATGCATCTTTTTGCAGGGTCTTCTCTAGTGTGTTACAACAAGACCAAGTAAACTGTTCAGGCTGGTGTGTATTTCAAATGCCAGCGGTATCTGCAGCATCTCAGAGCTGAGCGTGGCCTGCAAGGGCTTTCTGAGAAGCCTGACTAATTAGTGCATGCTGAGCCTCATGCTGCTAGAGCTGAGCTCCTGATACCTAGGCTAAATATATTCCACAGGAAGCCCCTCCAAGGATACAGCAGTGGAGATGTGTTTTTTGAAAGGTACAAAATTCAGAAGCAATGCACTGTTTCAGTCTTCCTATTATACCCACTGCTTGCAGACTTTTTGATATCTGTATCTTTGGGAATGCCTCAAAAGCTGCTTTCTACTTCAGTGCTGTATATGGGTTTCTCATATCCACTTATGCCTGAAGAGCAAAGTGAAATGATTGTCTCACTGAAAGATCTCTGGGGGTACTGGCATCCTACATGCATTCTCCTAAGCTTCTGAAGTTTGTTTTTTACTGTATTTAGTTCTTATTTTTGGCAATCATATTGGAATTACAGCCTCCTAGGCAGCCATTGTTTAGAATCTTACTTGCTGCCGTAATCTGAGTTCCATTGATAAAAAGTGGCTTGAAGGCCAACTTTATATTTAAACCACTTTATATTTAAACCTACTCTGTTCACTGCATTTTTGTTGATTTGGTATACCAGAGTTTTCAGAGCTTTCCCCTGACTGTCTAACAGCGTGGTGTCCAGGCTGCTTCCTATGGATTTTAGTTTTCTATTCTTTTTACTTCATTGTCTTTCAAACTGTTATAGCCTGCTCATTTAAAAAGAATCTGGCTCCTGAATTTCAGTGTTGGAAAGTACCGCTTAGTTTGGTCTCACAAAATATGTCAAATTTAATTATATTAATTTTTTTTTTTTTCTCTAGAAGGTCAATCATACTTACAGGAATTATTTCACAAAGTTACTTAAGGCAAAGTCAAGAATAGCCTTTTCTCTTCTATGCTTCAGACTGAGCTGTTGCAAGATGCAATTGTTTACTACTTTCCAAATTGTCTTTCCAATTTGTGCTGTGATGTGACATCCAGCTCATTTATATTTGGTATGATAGTTGTCCTAACAAACTTTGTTACAGATTGTTGTAATCTCTGTGAAAACCAGCAAACACTGTCAACTGTACAAGTACTCTCCAACCTGGATCATGCTCTAGTGTAGTATGGACCTATTTCAATTGTGACACAAGACCAACATATACAATATTGTTTACTTAGAAATCACTCTAAATTGGCCCAAGGAAGACCATCTTATTCTAAGAGTTATCTCTCAGGTGCACAGAAGCAGAAATTTCATGGACCAGTCCAGTGCCCATCTAGAGAAGGAGAAAAAGGCAGCAGTGTTGTGGTGGGGAGGAGAGACAGTTGCACTCCTCGTGTCACATTGATACTGGACCACATTCAGACAACAGAACTTGGTGTGACCTCCAAAATATTGCACTGCTGGATTGTGTACATATAGGCATTAACAGAGTCATTGCCATCAGTGCAATGCATCAAAGTGCTGCAGGTAATATTAATAAACAACCTTTGGCTTGTAATTTGTAATTTTTCTTTTCAGAATTCATGGTATTCACCTGTCCAACTTTGTATATACAATATAAACACACTATGTATTCCCATATGTGTACATGGACCCTGATTTTCTTCAGAAACCTGTTTATGTGTTTGTGACTTTTGTCATTGGCTGAAAATATTTATCTTGTCATGTTTTAGAAGTGCAAACTTCATCCTTCACCCTTTGAAGTGTACCAAAATCTTCTCATGTTTGCAAATGTTGTTACTTATGTATTTCTTGTACTAATGCATGTACTTCAAAAGGATTTATTATACTGTTCACCATTTATCTATTCTGATATAGGCTTTAGGAATGAGAATTTGAAAATCCTTTTCTTGAAAGAAAGACAGGGTTACTAGTGAGGATATTCTAACCCATGACACTGGAGTGCTTGCATTCCATGCAAGAGAGAAGTCTGTTGTTGCAAATAAATTTATTATGAAAGTGTTTGAAGGTGATGAAATAGGAGAAGGAAACGGAAGGTAGTTGTTTATTTTTTCCTCAAAACTAAGTTTGAAGTGAAGGAATGATGAAATAATCATTTTGAATGTAAAGGCAGTATAAATTAGAATCATAATAAACTTTTATATTGTAATGACCTTAAGAAAAAAAGAGGCAATTTTTGCAGAATTATTTGTATCAGTAATGGCCAAATCTCCTGTGCATACAGTCCCTTGTGGGACTGTGGACTCACAGCATCATCAGAAAACTGATGGGTTCAGAAAAAAGAAAAAAACTGCAAATGAATGACAGCAGCATCCATCAGCCTTGCCCTGAAAAGAGAACTTTTACCCATAGCCCAAGAGGAAGTTGTGACAGTGTCAACTGGATCTCTGACTTACTGTAAAAGCTTTTAATAGGTACTAATACTGGGAAGAAGCTGGTCAAGCTCAAAACAGAAAAAAAATTAAACTGGACTTAAAATTTAAGAAACTAGAAAAGAAAGTGTTTAACTCATAAGTTCTTGACATGTTCGAGTGATTCTTGATGCTTTATGATGATGCAAATTATCTGTATTTATACAGTATAACTGGAGAAATGAAAAGGTAGTTGAAACACAGGTCCAGCTCTTTTTGAGCTGGAACTGTGAGTCCAGATGAACATGCAAGTGATTCATGTACAGAGTTAGGATTATCAAGATTTGTTGTGGAAGCTGCATAAAGCATACTTAATTGTTCATAGTGAGCTAAAAAGATGAATGTCACCAAAATTAAGGTAAATATAAAGATGCATAATTATTTTACTCTGCAGAGAAGGTCTTTCCCTTAACTCTATTTTTAGATTGTTTTTCCATGTGTGTGTGTGGGTTGTTTTGGTTTTTGGGTCTTTTTTTGTTTTGTTTTGTTTTTTTGGTTTTCGAGTGCCTTGCCATCTTGCCTGGCTGTAAAATCTGTAGAGTTACTCCTTATTTACACTGGCATGAGATGTCCAAAGCTGACATGCTGAGAGATAAAATGCAAAGCAGTACTTTGAGTTTGCTGTGTAACAACATCAAATATGGGTATTACTCAGCTGCTTTTTCCACGTGTGAGAATAAATTTCCAAAGTTAATACCATGATTAGTATGACTACCCAGAGCTGCTGCCCTGCTTCCAGTGACAGACTCTTGTTCTGATCGTCTAATTCACAGCTCTTCACAGTGGCTCTGAAGACAATTTTGTTGCTCTGTTTAAGATTTCACTGTCCAGGTACGACAAAGTGATCAGAGGGAGTTGTTGAAGTGACCTCATGGTTGGCCTGTGTGGAATCGATACAAAATGTCCCCAGGCATTAGGGGGGAGGTCACACAAAACAAATTCATCAAGGCTTCACACCCTCTCTGAGCCCCCCTACCACTGCTTGAGGACTGAGCATACTTGTGCCTTTGACCTCCCTAATTAGACATATCCTCTAGTTTGAAAGCTGTAGCCTCAAAAAATATAACAACTTGAAGATGTTTTCATTTCCATCTAGTACTTCATTAGATAAAAGTTAGAAAGTATTTTTAATTTCCCTGTAAATGTGGTAGAGACCAGGTTGGTAAAAAGATTGAATAATCACGTATATTGGGTGTCTTACAGTTTTTTTAACACTTAGGACTTTGTATGATGGGCCTTGATGTTGCTGTTCCTGAGCTGAATGTGGATTTTGCCATTAATGTCAGTCGGGATTGTCTTGAGTGCTGAGCACTGCAGTGTGTGCTTCCTCTTCCTCACCTGGGAACCTGGTATAGTAATATTGTATGAACTTGCATGAATGAGATCTCTTCCAGATCATAGCTGGTTGTAAACTACCAAGTCTGAGCACAAAATGGGATGGGTGGAGAGAATGAAACCTAACTCTCCACAGTAACACTGAAATATTTTAGAGAGATCCTTGAATGCAAAGTGGTAAATACTGAGGGTATTCCTAGAGGTTTTCGTTGTCTATAGCTTCTTGAGAGGGATTATTCCACAGTAAGTTTTGTGAATGGTTTGAGTCTTTTGGTTTTTTTCCTGTCCTGGTATTCTGAATTTTCCCAGGATTATCATAATTTCCTCTAGGCCTGAGCTGCAACACGAGTGCCTTGCCATCTTGCCTGGCCCTCACTCCATCTCCACGCTGTACCCTTTAGGCAACAATACTCTTTCTGTAGAGGATAATGCAGCTCTTTAAAAACACTCTCAACTCATCAAAACGGGTCCATTCAGACTTGGTGACTGCTGCTGAACAGAAAGAACTGTCAGTGAAATTTCTACCTTTTAGCATCTGTAAATAGAGGCAGATCCCATGTAAAGCAAGTATTGATTCCATGGAACATTTGGATTGCATGCACAAAGTTAGAAAGAATCAGTTGGGGCAAAATGTGCTCCAGAACGTGTACTTATACATCCTGCAGCACTGGGGGACATCTCCTCCTCACCAGGACTGGGGTTTTAGGATGGCAGATAAAAAACAGGACACAAGCACATTTGGGATGGGCATGCAAGAGAGTGGAAGACAGTGAGGAGCACTGTGTTTTCTCTGTTCTCAAGGAAGGCTTGAATTAAAAGCACTCTACATTTGATGAAAGCAGTTTCATCTCCCTTTCCAGAACACCATTAAAAGGATGATTGTAGTATGTTTTACAATCAGATGCAAACTTCTGTTCTCCAGTTCTTTCTTTAAAAATTATTCCTGAAATGCAGTTTGAGTGTTGTTTAAATCTTTAAATCTAAACAATGACTTCAAATTGAGTATTGTTTGAGATAGTACTTCTCTTTAAATTCTTTCTTTTGAGTTATCCTCCTGTTGTCCTCTCACCTGGTCAAAGTGGTGGCAATAATGAGAACTTTTCTGAAAAAGTGAAGTCCTTCCAACTGAAGAAAAATCCAGCTACAACTATGTAGATTTCCATTTTAATCTTGAAACTTGCACACAGTTATACCAGACCCAAGACTGATGTTTGAAGCTGAATGGCTTTAAAAAGAAAACTTTTCTCTTATTGTCATCAAAAGCTTCCAACCTAACAGTTTTAGAACCCTCAGATATTTTTTTATAGCAGTATTTCAGAATGCATTATCCAATATAAAAAATTTAGGAAATCAACTCTCTGTCCAAGAGAGCTTAGAAAGGAAGACCAAATCCTGCAATCAATTGATGCAGACAAATGCCACTCCATTAATTTAATAACAGGTTTCTGCAATCTGCTTTCAGGGCTGAATCTTACACTAACATCATGGAAGAGATTTAGACACAGTGACATAATCTTGGTGCACATTTTTTGCTGTCTTTTAAGTGTTTTACTATCCTTACCCTATGCAATCCCTCATTCTGCCTTGCCCTGCCTTCCTATCAAAGGATGTGGATGCTGCAGATATTTCTCTGCTAAGTGCCAATGTAGCTAAAATCAAGGAATTAAAAAATTGCTGTCTATATAGCTGTTAAACTAATTTATTCCACCACTTTGAAGGAAATAGGGCAGCTTTTTGTGGTGATTTCATGATTTGATAAGAGGACTTTAGATCTCAATCCATCATAATTCTAGGTGCCTGGCATTTTGTATTTTGTTCCAGTCCCCACTGAGCTGCTTCCAATTGTCTGCAATCAAAGCACTTGGGGACGTCTTACACAACCTTTTGCTTGCCTTTTTTTTCTTTTTAATCTATAATTCAATTTCACATTAAAAGACTTTCTTCAATATACACTTAAGTTCTGCTGATCTCAAGATACATGAAAGATTTTTGTTTAAAGATATAGCAGCACCATGACTCATAAAATACTGCCTGGGTCAAGAACTGAGGTAAGGTCCTACCTACAGTGTCTTTAACCCTGTGGAGATGCATGTAGGCAGTTACAGAATGAAAAAATATGACCTCCAACATCTAAAGTCCTACAGAATTATGCAAATCAAGAAGAGATTATTATTTGCTCCTCCCATTTGCTCTTCTCTCACAGTTAAGTGACAGCCATGCTTGTATCAAGTGGTCCTTGTTTCCTGAGCAACTTACTGGACTCATTTTCTGTACAATACTGATAAATTCATATTTTTTAAGGGCCAAGTGCAGTATAACTGGCAGGTCTTACAAAATTGATTTTGTCAATAAACTTACCAACTTGGATTCTTTTAGATACACAGTAGTTGAAACTGATGTGAATCCCAGAACATTGTGGCTACAAAAAAGTGAATTCCATTGTCCATGAAAAGCAGAATCAAGACACCTGCATGAATAATTTTTCTATGTATGTGATGTAAGAGGTATCTTTATGCTGACATGCTGATTGCTAATGGGGTGGTGTATGGTGCATGGACTGTGTCATGCTAGAGCTGAAGACCTAAAGTGAAAGTAAAGAGACCAAGATAAAGTATATTGAAATCTTGTTCAGGAAATCTCTACACGGGTTGACTGTATTTTGTTGTCTCTTACATTAGTTTATAGATTTACAGGATTTGGAAATTCAAATAATGTATCAAAATAGTTCATTATTAACATTCTTCTGTTAATTAGAGAATTAAATGTTATCTGATACGTGGAAAAAACTTTCACCTGAATATTTCTGATATGGCTGCATCTTATCTAAATGCTCAAAAATTCAGGAAACATCACTTTGACAGAACACAACAGGCTGCTGAGGTGCAGGGAAAAGAATTTATTTAAGTGGGATTTGTTAGTCACACTATTTGTGATACAGGGCTACTGTTCCTGGGGTACTATCAATCAGCTTCTCTTCTGTCTCTACTGACTTGAGTGATTGGATCACTTGAGAACCTATCTTGAAACCCTCACTCCATCTGAAAGTTTATTTTGCATAACGTATACATTTACAGCAACCCATTTGAAAACCCTTCAGAGTTCTTAGTACGTGGCCTGGGATATTACTCGTGGTGGCAGGAAAACAGTGCTGTAGTCAAGGGTTGACAAGATGAACAAGTATGATGTTATTTTATTGCCCATTTCTTTCATAGTATCACACGCTGCTCAGCAAGGACTGTGGGCCATTCTTTTAGAGTATTTCAGTTTTGAGGGGTATTTTTTTCCATCTTGAAAGCTAAGAATCAAAATAATCTGCAACTGCCATTTAAAATATGACCATCTTTGCTGGCTTCTCTGTGAGATCACAGTACTTGTAGTCTAATTGAGGTATTTTTAGAGCCAGAAGTACCATATCCAGCTGGGAACCAGGTTGCTTGCCCATTGCAAGACACCCAAAATCTTAGCAATCCTTAAACATGTCACATGAACAGTTCTGCATTTTGCCAATACTGGTGTTCACACCAGTTATTTCCTCTACTTTTCAATCAAACACACAGACACAAGTGAGAAAAGAGGGAAATGATTTCTTTGACAAGTTGCTTAAAATAAATGGGAGATTTTGAAGGTGATGAGAAATTTTAACTGTCAGAGATAGACCACAACCCTGTGGTCAGAGAAAAAGTGGTATTGTCAAAAGTGTACAGCAAAGCATGAACACATCCGTTAAAGGAAAATTGTTGTATGACTTTGTACTCTGTCAATATACAGTGATGAAACCCCTACCCCATAGGCTTCTCTGGGCACACAGAGCCTGCAGTGTTGGTAAAACAGTGTTACTGCTATAGACCCATTTAGACAGCGGTGCATTTACAGCTAGCAAAAATAATGAGTTATTCAGATCAACCCAAACATGGCTCAATAGAACCTATAAATTCCAAAAACCCAAGGATATACATTAATTTTCCACACATAATGCACCATGATATCCACACATATTGAATTTGTTTGAGATATGTTCAATTCCTTTTTGCTGGAATAACCAGACTGGGAGTAGGTTTCACTACACATGGGTCAGGGGTACTCTGGGCCTGGAACAAATGTTCTCTGACTATTAGTGCATGCACCAGATCAGAGAAGAAATGTAAGATATTTTGGCATTGCTTGAACTCTTTTTAAGTTAATCTGTAAACCAAAAATTCCTGTCAGTCCAGCTCCAAATATTACCAGCCTTCAGCATCAGGTTCATGTTGATATCCGGACATATTCAGATGCAGCAAATGACACATTTCTGTGGAAGAATGGCAATTAATAGCGGAGGCTCAGAAACGGCTCAGGAGCGTCAGATGTAGTCCCAAGTCAGCACTTGCAGGTAGTTTCACAATGCAGGATTAAAGTGTTTTATCTTGAGACCTCCTGGTCTTATCATGTGATTGCAGAAAGAGAAAAAAAGTGCCTATTATACATCTAAAGTCAAATGATTCATTGCACAGCATATCCACCATCTTCCTTTCAGGGCTGTATTTCAGGAGGTTTGGCAGTGAAGCAGCTTGGCTCTGTGAGAACAGAAACCTCCGCTGGTGAACAGGGAGAGTGGCTCTGTAACATCAGCCACGGAACGAAAAGCTGAAAACCTGGGTGGGGGCCGTGGGTGTTGCGATTTTTAAAAATGCTTAAACGTTCTTTAACTTAGTTGTTTGGGTTTTTTTCTATTGAATACATAAATGAGAAATTTAACACCCACACAATCTTGTCTGTTTCAGCGGGAAAAGCGTGTTTTCTCACTTTGTGCAATTCCAATTGTTACAAGTGGGGAAAGGTAGCGAAAATATGTCTTGACGAATTGCTCCCAGCCCCCCCAAAGGATGTCTATTTTGTTTCTGGAAGAAAAAAACGAGCAGCTACTTACTTGAGTTGACAGGCAGAGCGTGGCGGAGTGAGGCACGGGCAGTGCGGGGAGAGGGGCACGCTCGGCTCGGCTCGGCCCGCCGGGGCAGGGCCGGGGCAGGGCCGGGGCAGAGCCGGGG
>VZRO01002977.1:3434-14167 GCA_013397915.1 Daphoenositta chrysoptera
GGGCGGGTTTCGTAAGGCGGAGGCGCTGCCGCTCCGGGAGGTTTGCGGCCAGGCCCCGGCGGGTTGAGCCGAGCTGGGGCAGCGCTGCCGGGGGATAAACCTGTTCGTGGGGGATTAGAGCTGTTTTGTGAGCCTTTGCAGGGAGCAGGGTGAGGGGAGCAGGGTCTGAGTGAGAGCGAGGAGACGGAGAGAAGAAAGTTGTGTCTCTTTTTTAAGCTGCTGAGATTTCTCCCTGCAAACTTATCATGAATATGCGAGTCCTCCTTCGCTTGGGAGGTGTTTGTTTGAGAGGTTGTTAGAATCAGCTTTTATCAGTGGAAAGCAAGGACTAATGGCATATTCCCAGCCATCCCTTGCCCAGCCCTCCCCGGGTCTAAAACCTCTGAGTCAGGGCTTTGGATGATGATGACAGAGGATGCTCGAAGAGGATGCTCAGAGCAGAAGATGCTCAGGGCAGAGAATGCTCCACACCTTGGTGCAGCTCTCAGCACCACAGCTCTGTTCCCCCAGGCAGAGCAAGCTCGGTTTTACTTGCACCTTCCAGAAACACTCCAGCCCATAAATTCAGACCTGGGAAAAACTCCTTGAGGGGCCTCTCTGCCACCTCCCAAAAGCAGATGGTGCTTTGTCCCCTGGTGTTGGTGGACAGCCGAGTGTCAGCATCTCCCCACACTTAGCAGGGTCAGGACCACCTGACCATGACAGAGCCTTCCTTTGCTGAGTTTGCCGGCTGCACCTCGGCCGAAAGTGCAGATGTGATGCTGCAGGGTGCTGAGGTGGGCAGGCTCTGCCCGAGCCACAGGCATCAGGAGCTGGGGAAGCTGCCCTTGAGGCCTGGGCCAGCTCTCCCACTCTGTCTCCTTCACACCTGCCACCATCTCCCCTTCCATCCAGCACCGGGACAATGAGGTCGTACCAGAAGCTGACAACAGCACAGCCAGCAGCGTGCCGGCTGGAAGAGGAAGGGGCTGCCCCGCTGCCCACCGGCCGAGGGAAGCTGGCCCCGTGGTGGGTGGGCAGCGGGCTGCTGGTGGTCGCCGTGCTGCTGAGCACCATCACTGTCTGGGTGCTGCGGCAAGTATCGGGGGGCTGGCTGGGACCCACGGCACCCCCGAAATGTCTCCTGGTACCTGAGAGCCGTCGCTTCGACTGCTACCCCGAGCGGCGCGTGGTGGTGACCCAGGAGCTGTGTGAAAGCCGAGGCTGCTGCTTCATCCAGACTCCCCCAGCAGCAGAGGGCAAGCAGGGGGTGCCCTGGTGCTTCTATCCCCCTGACTTCCCCAGCTACACCCTGGAGAGCCTCAAGCAGACAGCGCTGGGCGTGGTGGGGTTGCTGCTGCGAAGGGAGAAGGCCTATTACCCCCGGGACATCGAGAAGCTGAGGCTGGATGTGGAGTTTGAGACAGACACGCGGCTGCACATCAAGGTGAGCTTCCTGCTGGCTGCCCTCAAGAGCCTGTGACTGTGCTCCTGACCCCTGCACCTATCATCCCACAGGCCCTTGCTTGGACCAAGTCTGGAATCTGCTCTGCTCCAGGCATGGCTGTGTGGGGCCAGTGAGCATCTCCAGCCCTTTGTCCTCTTGCTTTGCTGGTGTTTAAAGCTCTTTTTCTCCCTTTTGCAGATAACAGATGCAGCCAACCCACGCTATGAGGTTCCTCTCGATGTTCCCCGGGTGACGAAGAGAGCGGAAAACCCCATCTACAGCCTGAACTTCTCCTGGGACCCCTTTGGGGTGCTGCTGCAGCGCAAGGCGACAGGGACAGTGCTGTAAGAACCCACCTTGTCCTCATCCTGTGACAGGTGGGGAGCTTATCCCACCCTAGGCAGGCTCCAGCGTGCTTCCCAGAGGTTTTTCATTAGGAAAACCCATGCTGTGAGATCTCCAGCCAATTATTGCTCTTTGTCTTGCATCTTTTGGGAGGTGCTCACATGGGGGTGTGGCAGCATGTGGCTTCCTGGCCCCATGGGCTGGCCATGTGCTTGCTCTGGCCATGGCAGAGCTGTATGGGATCAGCACCTCTCCAAAAACCTCCCAGGACCCTGATTCCTCCCCAGGTCCTACAGAAGCCAAACATTGTGTAGGTCCCAGCACATCACTGATAAGTGACCTGATGGCTCAGGAAAAGGACCAAAGAACAGTTGTGGCTTTGCCCTCTCTCTGCTTTTGCATTTCCTTTGCTGTCCAAGCTATAAGGACATACACAGCTCCAGGCTTTAGGTGGAAAATGGCTGCAGGTGACTTTGCTGTACAGCTTCTGTCACCTCCACAGTTTTGGCCACACTAAGTTAGTGGCGAGCACCAACAGCTGGGCAATGTCTGGCCAGGGTGTTTTGGGATCTGATCCTTTCCTTCTCCTTCCAATTTGCTGGTGGCTGTGGTCTATCCTGTACTTGGGAGCTGTTTATCAGTGACAGCAGGCTGAGAAACCCCATGGCCATATCACCTCAGTGATTAATAATAACCTGGGTGGAAACTTCTGTGTCAAAGGGAAGGCTGTGCTGTGCTGGGACAGGCTGTCCAGGGGGCAGGCTATGCCTTGTGTCCAGCCAGACCCGACTTTTCTCCTGGGCCAAGGTGTTGGGGCTGGATGCAGGGTGGGATGTACTGCTAGACTGCCCCTTGAGATGCTTTGAGAGGGAAGAGATCAATTATTGATGGGTAAATGGATCCTAATGAGTCCCAGAATCCTCTCTTGACCTTCTCGCTTCCTTGGTGTCACCCTGGCAGGCTCAACACCACCGTGGCCCCCTTGATCTTTGCTGACCAGTTTCTCCAGATATCCACATCACTCCCATCCAAGTTCCTCTATGGGCTGGGGGAGCACCGTGGCAGCTTCCTGCACAGCCTGGACTGGAACACCCTCACGCTGTGGGCCCGCGACGTCTCTCCCACGGTACGTCTGCCCTCTCCCCGTGGGGGTGCAGGGGGTGAGGACAGCAGGGCCACTCTTCTGTGCTTTGGACAAACCCTGGGAAAACATGGCAGGGGTGGGCAGCACTGGGAGAGGCTGGGGATGGTCGAGGCCGAGGGGCAGGTATGTGCCAGGGAGGATTTCAGAGCAATTGCAAAATGCTCTTGGCACTCCGAGGGCACTGGGTGTTTCCGCTCCACCCTGCTCCTCGTGCAATGTGTTGTGGTGAGGCAGGAGGTTTCCCCCTCACCCAGCCCAGCTCAGCAGCAGCCCCTGAGCAGGAAGAACCACAGCCTTAAGCACCAGCCCCAAACCTATCCTCGTTCCCTGCCTTATGCTCCAGAGGGGTGACAGATACCTGGTTAGGTGGCGGCAGCATATGCAGCTCAGGGTCACCTTCAGTGACATGGGGCTCTCCTGCTTTGCCCTCTCTGCTCTTACCTGGCACCTCCTCCTGGCAGGAATCCTTCAACCTGTACGGCGCTCACCCCTTCTACCTGCTGATGGAGGAGGGCGGAGATGCTCACGGCGTTTTCCTCCTCAACAGCAACGCCATGGGTAGGTGTCCAGGGAACCCCAGGCCAGCTTGTCCCTGGTGGAGGACCTGGCAGACTGGGACAGATGGGAGCTGCTGGAGCGGCCAGTTTGGCAACTTGGGGTGAGGGGAAGCCATAAAAGGGAAAGATGTGGTTTGATGGCTCCGTTATTGAGCGCAGCCATCTGTTTCCTGGCTACGGCGAGGCTCTTTAGCAACTGCCGAGCAGTTTCACCACACGCCCAGCAGCCGAGCTGCCAGCAGGAAAGCAAGTCCCTTGCGTGCAGGCCCGTGCCCGTTCCCCCTGCTCCGAGATGTCCTTGCCCCCAGGCCCGGCGGAGGGGCACGGCTGGGGCGCAGCCGGGGATGCCGTCTGTCGCCCGCGCTCCTCCCGGCTGCGCCGCGCCAGCTGCGGCCACGGGATCTGCCCTCGTGTGCCAGCTGATAACACAGCAGCTCCTGCGGGCTCCTGCCGCGTCGGGGGTGGCACCAGGACCACCTGTGCCTCCCAGCAGCTGCTGCTTGCAGCCAGCTGGGACGATGCTGCTGACACCGGGGCTCCAGCTGCGCTCGGCTCTGTCGCAGTGATGCTGCCGAGGAGGAGCTCCTGCCAGATGCTGCCACCTGAGCTGAGGGGCAAAGGCTCCTCCATGTGAAAAGCCCTTCCTAGGAGAGGCCTTGCTCCCACACGTGTACTTGTACGAGTAGCTTTAGATTCTCTTAGGAGGGGATTTCAGGGGAGGACTTGAAGGAAAGCACTGCACTGAAGTGCTTAGTCTTGGTCCAGCAGTGGAAGCTGGCACAGATTTGATCTTAAAGAGCAGATTTTCAAGATAGCATAAACCAATGATCTCTCTGGGCTGTGATGATTTAAGCTCCCAGACACCCATTTAGCATCTGCTGAGTGCAAAGCAGGGATTTCTCTATTCCCCTGAGCATTGCCTGTGGTGCTGCCTGGGCCCCATCGTGGGGGCTGAGGTCTGGGGGTTGCTCCCCAGTTGTCACTACCTTTTTCACTTCTCCTTCCCACTCAAAGAGGTGGCCCTGCAGCCTGCTCCAGGCCTGACCTGGAGGACCATTGGAGGGGTGCTGGATTTTTACATCTTCCTGGGGCCCGATCCCAACATGGTCATCCAGCAGTACCAGCAGGTGATAGGTGAGTGCCCACACCCCAGCACAGCTATCCGTAGGTACCTTCCCCATGCCCACATCCCTGTCTCACCCCAGCTTCACCACCATCCCCAACCCTGTCAAGTGGGGAGGGATCAGCATCTCCCAGCCATCCCATCCCCAGCCCTTCCAGCACATTGTTGTCAGTGATACCCTTTTATCCTCCCTCTCCCCTTCCCTTCCCATCCTCTTGAGATGCTGCTGTCATCTTGGGAAACCCCATCCATGCTCCCACTGTCCCACTGCAGGTTTCCCAGCCATGCCACCCCTCTGGGCTCTGGGCTTCCACCTCTGCCGCTGGGGCTACGGATCCAGCAATGAGACCTGGCAGACTGTGAGAGCCATGAGGAACTACCAGATCCCCCAGGTAACCCCTCAGGCCTGTGGGGCAGGGGTTCCAGTCTCCATCACCCATTCCTGAGCCTCCTTCCTGCAGGATGCGCAGTGGAATGACATCGATTACATGGACGGGTACCGGGACTTCACCTTGGATTCACAGAAGTTTGCCTCCCTCCCCTCGCTGGTGCAAGACCTCCACAAACACGGGCAGCACTACGTTATGATCTTGGTATTCCCCCTCCTCTCCCACTGTGCTGTCTTTGCTGCAGAGCTGGGATGTAAGGCAGGGATGTAAGGGATGCTCGTGGTCCCAGCTGGTCATCCCCAGCCCTGGGGATTTTTGCAGGAGGCCGGTTCCCAGTGCTGGTCAGGGAGCTGTAAACTGCCACTGGAGATGCCCCTAATGCAGGGATCATGGAAACATGGGCGAGGTTCTTGTGCTGTGCTCCTGTCTTTCTGTGGTACAAGGATGGCCCTGACCTCTGTGAGAGAAAGAATGGAGGAACTGTGGTTTAGGCAGTTTAACTTGTATGTGATCAGCTCAGGTGCCCTCACATCCTCAGGAGTGCTGGGACCTTGTGACCTGGCTGTGATGTCCCTTCTTCCCCCTGCAAGGACTGGGGGCACAGGTTCTGCTTGCTGGGGGCAGTGGGGACCAGCAGGTCCCTGCAGGGGAAAGTTGGATTTCCTCCTCATTGAACTCTCTGTAGTAGCCCAAGCCTGTCCATGACCTGACATTTCTTGCATAAGAACAAGATTTGTATTTGTCCCCACTCCCCAAAACACCGTAACGGGTCCTGGGGACTTGCAGAAGTGGCATTTTAGAAAACATGCCTGGAAGTGTTGAAGCAAGTTTCTCTTCCCCTTGGGGGGAAACAGCCGCCGTGTGTGGGCTCTGGCTGACCCTGTCTGGGTTCTCCTCTGTGAATCACACCGGTCTGGCTGGGGGAAGGAGCCACGGCCTGCCTGGAGTGGCACCAACCCTCTGCTCTGTCCCCAGGATCCTGGCATCAGCAGCACCAGCCCTCACGGCTCCTACTGGCCCTTCGATGAAGGCTTGAGACGGGGCTTGTTCCTCAACACCACCCAGGGGCAGCCACTCATCGGGCAGGTGAGGAGCTCCAGGGGGAAATCCCGGGCAGGTGAGGAGCTCCAGGGGGAAATCCCAGCCCCGTGGGTTGTGCAATACCGGGGTTGGGATTTCATCACAAGGGAGGGAAAGCCAAGTGGCCAAGGGACTTCTCCGGGATAATTGCCAGAGCCTGGCTCAGCCCTTGTCCTCGTGTGTCACCTCCTGGTGTCTTCACCAGCCCTGGGAGCTGGCCCCTGCTCAGCAGAGGAGCCTGTGGAAGTCATATGAGCTTAACAGAGTCAGCAGTGCTGCCTAAGGCTGGTCATCTGATTTCCTCTCCCTTCCTGTTTCTGGGGTGAGGAGAGGTTGTCTGTGATGGACAGCATCCCTCCAGATCTGCTCTGCAGCTGCTCCCTCCCACTCTGACCCCTCTGGCTGTTTCCTCCCACCTGCTCTCCCTCGCCATCTCCAAGGAGGGGGCTTTTGATGTAGCCTAAAAACATGGGGGAAAATGAATTGGCTAAAATTCCTGGAATGAGGCAGAGCACGGAGAAATCCTTACTTTTGCCTGATGTGTTCTTGGTGAGGTGGTATTGGGCCTTGTGCAAGTGGGGGTGGAGCAGGTGCTCCATCAGCTGCCACTGCCCGTGGACTGTGGGGACTCCTCAGCACCTGGTCCTCCCAGTACCATGGAAGTAGGAGGGATGCAGTGGGTCTGTAGCATCCAGGACTTGAAGCATTGGCTGGTTTATCTTCTGTCTCATTGCCTGTTTCACCCCCAGATGAAATCCCTGGCATGCTGTGGTAACCTGTGTCCCCGTGGCAGCTCCCCAAAAATCACCTGCTTGCTGAACCCGTGCATTTGTGGTGCCCCCACAGGTCTGGCCTGGTTTCACTGCCTTCGCAGACTTCTCCAACCCAGACACACACCAGTGGTGGCTGGAGAACCTGCAGCACTTCCATGCCCACGTGCCCTTTGACGGGCTCTGGATCGTAAGTCCCTCCTTGCTCCTGGGTCTCTCCCTGCCAGCAGCTCAGCTCATGCCCAGTCCCTCAAATGCAGCTTTTCCAGGTCTATCCACTAATCCCCAAAACCACACCCTTGAAATTGCTCCACAATTTTCTTTGCTTAGGACATGAATGAGCCGTCCAACTTCATGGATGGGTCTGAGGATGGCTGCCCTCCCGGCGACTTCGACAGCCCACCCTACACTCCAGGTAAGGAGGGAGATGGGATATAAGGCTGTGCTGGTAGGTACCGTGTGCTTTGAGATTGCTGCCAACTGAGTGTGGTGGGGAAAATAATTTCTAAGAGACATTGTGTCTCTTTTACACCCTGCATGTCTCCATCCCTACCTTCATGTGCCAGGATCCATGCCTAAGCCATGCACACTTGTTAGGGCCATGTCAGGGTGCAGGATGGGGCCATCTGCACGAGCTTTTGGCACTGGGTTGGCAGTGACAGCTGGTTCCTGTGGGAGGGTTGACCCAGAGCCAGTAATTGTGGGGAGTCCAAATCTCCTGTACCCCACCACCACCGGGTGCCAACTGGGCTCTCCCTCCTGGCAGCCGTGCTGGGCGATTCCCTCTCTGCAAAGACGGTGTGTGCCTCAGCAAAGCAGAAAGTCTCGGTGCACTACAACCTCCACAACCTCTACGGGCTGATGGAAGCCAAAGCCACAGCAAGGTACCTGAGCATCCTGCTTCCTGACGGCCCAGGGGTGGGTTGGGACAAAATCCTTCTCAGACCTGAGCAGGAAAGGGATGGGGATTTGAGTACCTGATCTGAAGGGAAGAAGCTCTGGCTGCTCACAGCCTCTGGGATGGGAATAATCCAGGAGAAGAGGGGAGCTGACACTGCTCTGGGAGGGATGGGTGGATGAGGCTGGTCCTGGTGCCAAGCCTTTGCCATACTGCTCGGGCCGACCCTCTGCCAGGGGGGAATTCTCCCTTGACTGTTGTGGGATAAGGCAAACACCTGGTGGGCTGCTTTTACCCTCTGCTCCCAACTCTCCCTGTGGTTTTCCAGCGCCTTGATCCGGATCCGGGGGAAGCGCCCCTTCGTCATCTCCCGCTCCACCTTCCCCAGCCAGGGCCGCTACTCGGGGCACTGGCTGGGCGACAACCGGAGCCAGTGGAAGGACATGTGTTACTCCATTCCAGGTGGGTGCCACAGAGCCCTTACCAGCGCCCCATGAGCTTTCTGCTTCTTTGGAGGTGTCTCCAAAACTGTGCCCCGCTGACTGTCCCTGCCCTCAGGGCTGCTGAGCTTCAGCCTCTTTGGCATCCCGCTGGTCGGGGCGGACATCTGCGGCTTCTCGGGCAGCTCCTCGGAGGAGCTGTGCACCCGCTGGATGCAGCTCGGTGCCTTCTACCCCTTCTCCCGCAACCACAACACCCAGAACGAGAAGGTCGGGGGCAGTGTGGCTGCGGGGAGGCGTCCTAGGGGTGGGATGGGGGATGGGGGATGTGGGAGGTGGGATGTGGAATGTGGGATGTGGAATGAGGGATGCAGGAGGTGGGATGTGGAATGGGGGATGCAGGATATGGGGTGAGGAATGGAGNGCAGGATGTGGGGTGTTGAATAGGAGATGCAGAATATGGGATGTGGAATGGGGGATGCAGGAGGTGGGATGTGGAATGGGGAATGCAGGATATGGGATGTGGAATGGGGGATGCAGGATGTGGGGTGTTGAATAGGAGATGCAGAATATGGGATGTGGAATGGGGGATGCAGGAGGTGGGATGTGGAATGGGGAATGCAGGATATAGGGTGTGGAATGGGGGTGCAGGAGGTGGGGCTGGGGCTGGGACAGCTGCTGACTCCCCGCATCCCGCCCAGGCCCAGGACCCCACGGCGTTCAGCCCCGCAGCCAGGACGGCCATGAAGGACGTGCTGCTGACCCGCTACTCCCTCCTGCCCTTCCTCTACACCCTTTTCCACCGTGCCCACCTGCAGGGGGACACCGTCGCCCGGCCCCTGTTCTTTGAGTAAGCCCATCCCACCGGGAGCTGGGGCGATGTGTGGGCTGAGCCACGCAGAAGCGGCCGATCAGCGGCGTCTCCGTCCTGCCGCAGGTTCCCTGGGGACGTGGCCACCTGGGGGCTGGACAGGCAGTTCCTGTGGGGCCGGAGCCTGCTGGTGACCCCGGTGCTGGAGCCCGGGGTGGACTCAGTCACAGGTTACGTGCCCCAAGGCATGTGGTACGACTTCTACACGGTGAGGAGCATCACAGCGTTTGGCCGGGGGCCGGGTGATCCCTGCTTGACCCTCTCGGGGCTGTGGGTGGGAAGCCCTGGCTGAGCCCAGCGGGCCCTGATGGAGGACGGGGTGGGGTGGGGATGGCTGTTGCACAGACCCGTGCCCGGGTCCTGATCCCTCACACCCACGTCTCTCACCGCCTGCACAGGGCTCCTCGGTGAACAGCAGTGGGGAGATGTTGAAGATGTCGGCCCCTCTGGACCGCCTCAACCTGCACATCCGGGAAGGTTCCGTCCTGCCCACCCAGGTGAGTGCCCACCCATCACCTCCCTGGGCGCTGTCCACAGCGCGTATGCGTCCCCCAGCACCTCAGCTCCCGGACCCCTATCCCCCTGGCCCTACAGAACCCATGTCTTTGAACCCCAGAAACCAGGAACCACCACGGAGGTGACCCGAGGGAACCCCCTGCGTCTCATCGTGGCGTTGTCCTCGCGTGCCACCGCCTGGGGTGACCTTTTCTGGGACGATGGCGAGAGCTTGGACACCTTCGAGCAAGGCAACTACTCCTACGTGGTGTTCAATGTCACGCAGGTGGGATGTGGTGGGGAGGGCAGGAGTGGGTTGGTCCATGGCACCTGGTCACCTTGAGCTCATGCTGTCCCCTCCTGCAGAACATCTTCACCTCCACCGTCCTCCATGCCAGCACTGAGGCCTCCAAGGTCACCGTTGGCACACTGAGAGTCTTTGGGGTGCAGCAGCCCCCCAGCAAGGTCCTGCTGAATGGCCAGGAGAAGCCTTTTTCCTACCTGGACAACCAGGTATGGCCCCATTTCAGGGTGCCCTTTCCTAGGTGGGGTTCCCCATCCTGAGGGTCTCCACCCCTCCTCCTCCAGGGTCACAGTGTGGCCAAAGAGGGGGGTGAGGACTCTGTGTGGCTCTCCTGCCATGCCAGGGTCTAGGGGAAAGCATTCTCCACTTCCCTCCTGCCAAGCCTGCACCCCAAAATGTCTCCTCTCCCCCCACAGGTTCTCACCGTGAGTGACCTTGGCATCAGCCTCAGCCAGGGCTTCTCCCTGCAGTGGCTGTGAGCAGGGGGCCGTGGGGTGACCCCCACCTCTCCAGGACCACCCAGCTGGGAGATGCTCGATGCTCCAGCCCCTGAAGCCGGGATGCTGCCATGGAGGGGGCATTGGGGACTGTCACCTGCTGCTGCGTGTCCCCCTCCAGCACAGCTGGGGACAGGGGGCGTGGGATGGGGCTTGGCTGGCGGGTGCCCCGTGCATGGTCCTGGGTGGGAGGTGTGGGTGGAGGTGTGGGTACCCACGGTGCCCCCTGCAATAAAGGCATGTGGAGAGCTTGTCCTGGGAGCACGATATGGGGACAGAAGGGGTGGCAGGGGGGAGAGGGGGTGGGCACCCAGTTGCTGTGGGGCCCCCAGTTTTAGTCCCTGACCTCGGTTCTCCTCTGACTCCACCCCCCTGATTTCAGCTGCCCAATTTC
>VZRO01002977.1:14201-51420 GCA_013397915.1 Daphoenositta chrysoptera
CCAGCCTTGGACCAATCACTTTTTCAACTAGACCATGGTACTGAGTGCCACGTCCAGTCATTTCTTGAACACCTCCAGGGACGGTGACTCCATCACCACCCTGGGCAGCCCATTCCAACATCTAATCACTCTTTCTATGAGGAAATCCCTCTTGATACCTGACTTAACAACCTCTGGTGCTGCTTGACGCTATGTCCTCTTGTCCTGCTGCTAGTTGCCTGGGAGACGAGGCGGATCAAACATCAAAGAACGTCTTTTCTCAAGAAAAATTTCACACATTCCACACCTTGCAGCAAGCAGTCCCAGCCCCTCTCTGACCTCGGGCTCCGCGGAGCGCCCCGAGAGCGCGGCGGTGCAGTTCCCCCTCCCGCCCGCCAGACGGCGCTGCCCGGCGGGGCGGGGCGGGCGGCGCCGCCGCGGCGGCGGTTCCGGTTCCGTGCGGCGGTCGCTCGGTCCCGGCTGTCGCTGCCGGCTGTCTGTCTGTCCGTGCGGCCTGTCTGTCTGTCTGTCTGTGTGTCTGTCTGTGTGTCCCGCCTGTCGCTCGGTCCGCCCCGCGGCCGCTGCTCGGCGGCGCCATGAACCGGCCGAAGGCGGCGGCCGTGCGGCGGCCCAGCGCCGTGCCCAAGCCCTCCGGTGAGTCCCGCGGGGCCGGCCGGGCGGGAGCTGCTGTCGCTCGCTGTCGCTCACTGTCCCTCTGTCTCCCCTCGCAGCGCACCCGCCGCCCGGAGACTTCATCGCGCTGGGCTCCAAGGGGCAGAGCGGCGAGGGCAAGGCCGCCGTCACGCTGCTGAAGCCGGCGCCGCCCGGGCTGCCCTCGGAGCGCAAGCGGGACGCGGCCGCCGCCTTGGCCGGCCCGGCGGGGCTGCCCGGGCTGACCAAGCGCCCCAAGCTCTCCTCCACGCCGCCCCTCAGCGCCCTGGGACGCCTGGCAGAGGCGGCCGTGGCGGAGAAAAGAGCCATCTCGCCCTCCATCAAGGAGCCGTCGGTCATCCCCATCGAAGGTGAGGCCTCGCTGCGCTCCTGCCGTCACATGGAAGCCAGGGGGAAGTTTCTCGTTTCTCTGGAGTGTCATCCCAAGAAGTCTTTCAGGAAGCCCATACAGTAATTACCTGCTGTCCTTGAGGTTTTCCTTCCCTGGATATCGGGCTGAAGTCATGGTTTTCCCGTCTGTTGGCGTTGGGTTGTGTTTGTTCTGTCTGAGAGCTGTTCAGTAGCAGTCTGTGAAATACTCCCCTGAGGAAATCTCAGTCTGGATTGTGGTATTTTATTCACATACTTCTTTAGCAAACTCTGGGTCTGGATGTTGCCCTTTGAATTGTCGTTCCATTTCTGATGTTGGATACATTTGCAGAGGAGTGTGCTAGCATGGCAAAACAATTAAGGGGCATTGCCAGTTGT
The DNA here is from genome assembly GCA_013397915.1 of Daphoenositta chrysoptera. Taxonomy (NCBI): domain Eukaryota; kingdom Metazoa; phylum Chordata; class Aves; order Passeriformes; genus Daphoenositta; species Daphoenositta chrysoptera. The sequence continues at coordinate 15,600 of VZRO01002977.1, forward strand.
GAAACGGAACTTTTAATGGCAATTGAGTAGGGAAATTGCAGGCACTAAAAGTGAGGTGGTCCGTGCTTTGCTGTCCCCTGTGACTGGTCCTGCAGCACCTCAGGGTGGTTATTTGGCATGAGGGTAAATGCTGATGCCTGTGTGTTGGTGGTTGCAGTCGTCCCCACGGTGCTGCTGGATGAGATTGAGGCAGCAGAGGCAGAAGGCAACGATGACCGTATTGAGGGGGTGCTGTGTGGAGCTGTGAAGCAGCTGAAGATGAACAGAGCCAAACCTGACACCACGCTCTACCTCAGCCTCATGTACCTGGCAAAAATCAAACCCAACATATTTGCCACCGAAGGGGTTATCGAGGTGAGGACTCGGGAACTTAGTGATGTATCATTGCTGCCAAATTGTGGGCAGAGTTGCAGTTTGTCTCAGGGCAGAGTATGATCTGCATGGCTTTGTAAATGCCAGAGCCCTGTGGCGAGCTGCTGCAATTTGTATTTCTCTTTCTGCACCTTCTTTTCATGCTTTCTCAATAGATGCCTTGCTTATGATTTTATTTTTTGTGGCTGTTATTCCAGGCGCTGTGCAGCCTGCTCCGAAGAGATGCCTCCATCAATTTCAAAGCCAAAGGGAACAGCCTTGTGTCTGTCTTGGCATGCAACCTTCTCATGGCAGCTTATGAAGAGGATGAGAACTGGCCAGAGATCTTTGTCAAGGTTGGTGAACCGAGGGGGCTTCTGCTGGACTGAGGCAGTGGTGGGCAGGTTGGGTTGGGAGGTGTGGATGTGTTGGAGTAGGAGAGCAGTGTAGGATTTATTGCAGCTGTAGGGAAGGGAGTGGCTGATGTCCTCTTGTCCACTGTGGGAGTGCAGCTGGAAGAGACAGAAGTTGGAGTCTGGGCCCATCCTTTTAAAGAAAAATCTCCACGGGATTCTGGAATGCTGTGGCCTCCTTTGTAATTTGTTGCCTTACCTCTGCTGTTTCCTGAGATGTCTTTGAGAGTCTGTATTGATGCAAGTGTTGCAGAGACTCCTTGCTTTCCATTCTATATGGGACTGAAACAACCCATTAATTTAAAAAGGCTGAGCTGACCAGCTTCTATATTTTGGTGCTAGAAGTTGTTGTAAAGCCTTAGCTAAAGCTAGACAGCTTTCTTGCTTGAGAAGGGTTGGTGCTCAGTAGAGCTTGGGATGTAATGGTTTGTATTTTTGCTCTTGTGTGACTTGCTTGCAGTCATCTGGTCTGGTTTTCATCCGTGGAATGGTTATCCTAGTTTCCTACTTTGTGTATTGGAAATCCATAAAAGCTCACAAATACTCCCTTAATTCACCCCATGAATATGGACTGTGCTCCCTTCTGCAGGTGTACATTGAGGACTCCCTTGGGGAGCGCATCTGGGTGGACAGCCCTCACTGCAAGACCTTTGTGGATAACATCCAGACAGCTTTTAACACAAAGATGCCTCCCAAGACCATGCTCTTGCATGGAGAAGTTGGACGTAGCGGAGGGGACCTCAGTGCTGGTAAGAAATGTTTGGGAACCAGGAACAAAGGTTTAGGGAGAGGATGGAGCCTGCAGTGCTTATTGACTTGTGAGGATAGTTTGTTCCTGGATGGAGTCACATAGACCAGGCTTTGTGTTCCAGACATTGCTTTTCCATTCTTTGGGGCTCTTTCATGTCCAGGGGATGTCTGAGGGTAGTGAAAGACGGTCCTGTGTGGGATGCAGTGTGAGAGGCTGGGGTCTTGCTGAGAGGGATCCTTGAAAGAAGCTGAACAAACCAGAGCACAAGCGGTTGTGCTCCTAGGGAGAGGAGTTGTCTCATGGAGTGTGCTGTGTCCTGGTCTCTCTTAGGGAGTAGCCCACACCCTTCCATGACAGAGGAGGAGGACAGCCAGAGTGAGCTGCTGATTGCAGAGGAGAAAATGAGCCCGGAGCAGGCGGGTCAGCTCATGCCCAGGTACAGTGCCTCCTCCTCTCCTAACACAGCTGTGGGGCAGGTGTGTCTGTAGATGTGTCTGTGCTCACCCACCCTGCAGAGCTGTGGCAGGGTCTCTGTGCTCCTGTGACACCTGCTCGGGGGTGTTAAACATCAGATAAAACCGGTTCCAGGAGAAAAAAAGTGGATTTTGTTGGTTTGAAACACAAACCGCAAACGAGAAAGAGCGCTGATCTGTGGGCTGGCTTTTGTGGAAATGAGTAAAGTTCAATTTGTGTGGCCCAGGTATGAAGACCTTGCAGAGAGTGTGGAGGAATATGTGCTGGACATGCTTCGGGACCAGCTCAACAGGCGCCAGCCCATGGACAATGTCTCCAGGAACCTCCTCCGGCTGCTGACGGCAACCTGTGGCTACAAAGAGGTGCGTCAGATGGCTGTGCAGAGGCTGGAGATGTGGCTGCAGAACCCAAAGGTAAGGGGAGGAGCTGGTGAAGCACAACCCTGGTCTGGAATCCAGCCAGGAGGGCTGCATGCTGTACGCCTGTTACGTTTCTGGTCTGTAATGGCAAGTGGCTGGAGTCTTTCTTCTCTCCCTCTGCAGTTGACCAAGCCAGCTCAGGACTTGCTGATGTCAGTCTGTATGAACTGTAACACCCACAGCTCAGAGGACATGGAAGTTATCTCCAACCTGATCAAAATTCGTCTCAAGCCAAAAGTCCTTCTCAACCACTACATGCTGTGTGTCAGGTGAGTGACTGGGTCTGTGGTGGGAAGATGTGGGAGATGTGCCCAGGAACTTGACAGTCTCATTGTCTCTGCACAGTGGTTTCAAGTACCATCTTCAAGCATAGAGTGTCTTATGTTCATTTAAATGAATTTCATTGTCCTAGAAGTCTTTCAGTAGTCCTTTGACGTGTGCTGTTCTATCCTTTTCACTTTTATGTGCTAAATACTTCAAGGAGAAATCAAAACAGTGTGTCCAGCTGCACTGAAATGTCAGTTCAGATATCTCTGGTCTTCCCTTGCAGAGAGCTGCTGAATGCACACAGGGATAACCTGGGCACCACCATTAAATTTGTGATTTTCAATGAACTATCAAATGCAAGAAATCCCAACAACATGCAGATCCTGTATACTGTGCTTCAGCACAGCTCAGAGCAAGCTCCAAAGGTAGGTACAGTGTTTTGGATGACTGATGGTGAGCCCGGAACCCCACCCGACAGATTTAGTTGTTTGAGGCTCAGATTAATCTTTTCACAGGCAGCTGTCTGATCTGTATCATACTATTTTGAAAGTGTATTATTATTCTTGATAGGAATAAACATAAATGGGCATTTTATAACTCCCACATTCTGTATGAGAATGCAGTTTCGTGGGAGAAATGTTATTACAGCTCCCCAGGGGTCTGAAGGACAGGATACCAGCAGCGTGGTTGCTTTGTGTTTCTTCATTTTGTGGATGCAGACCCATTCCAGTGACTGAAAGTTTTCTCTCTGTGTGTCCCCAGTACCTGGCAATGGTGTTCCAGGACCTGCTGACCACCAAGGACGATTACCTGCGAGCTTCCCGGGCTCTGCTGCGGGAGATCATCAAACAGACAAAACATGAGATCAACTTCCAGGCCTTCTGCCTGGGTCTTATGCAGGAACGGAAGGAGGCCCTGTATGCAGAGATGGAATTCAAGGTACCATTTTTGACCCTTGTGCTGCTGGATGTGCCAGTGATGCACTGAGCTCTTTATCTGCTTTTCTGGCCATTCTTTCTTTTGCTCTTTGGTGTCTGAGTGAGTCACTATTTGTGTATCTCATAGCAGCACTCCCATATCTCATTTCCAAACATCCACTTTGATAATTTTTGATGACAAAACGCTTCCAGAAGGCAGCTCTGGATATTGCTGTTCAACTCACTTTTTTTTCTTTTCTATTTTAAGGAGCGGTTTGTCATTCACATAACCGACCTGCTGGCTGTCTCTATGATGCTTGGTATCACAGCCCAGGTGAAGGAGGCTGGAATTGCTTGGGACAAAGGAGAGAAAAAGAGTAAGCAGAAGAACCTGGGTTCTCCCTGAGGATGGGCATCTTGGTAGATACCTGTCCCTGATGTTGGGGGAATATTGCCCTTAGGTTTGGGAGCCTGCTGTCATCCTGGGACTGACAGAGATAGGAGGTGTGGCATTTGCATGGCTGGGTGCTTCTTGTAGCTTCTTGAAGCAGTGGCTGAGGACAAGGAGCTGTGGATGGAGGGGCCTCAAGCCTGAAGGGGCAGCTGTAAGGATTGTTAAGGGGCTGGGAAGACAAGCCTTTGGTGTGACACTGACAGGACTGCCCACATGCTGCCTTCTCACAAAACAAAACCATCTGTGCTTCATGTTGGGGGTTTTGCTGCAGCATGTGTCAGAAAGCAAAGAACATGTGCTGCCAGAGCTGGGGGGCTCAAGGCTTTCTCATACACTCCTCCTCTCTGGTTCCCCTTCTCTAGTGAAAGGTGTCCCTGCCTGTGGTGCAGGAATTGGAACAAGATGATCTTTAAGGTTCCTTCCAATCCAAACCATTCTGTGATTCTATGATTTATTTACTGTTGATGCCTCAGAGTCCTGGTTACTGTCTTGAAACCACCACACTTCTGATAAGCCCATGTGTGTACTTTCTGTTTTTCAGACCTGGAAGTGCTGCGCTCTTTCCAGAACCAAATTGCTGCTATCCAACGTGATGCTGTCTGGTGGCTGCACACAGTTGTTCCATCTATCAGCAAGCTGGCTCCAAAGGACTATGTGCACTGGTGAGAGTCAGCCTGGTCATCTCTGTGCATAGCCAGTCCCTTCCCCAACACTGTGATATATTGTGAAAAACCAGGTATACGTCAGGGTTTGGTTAGATTTCTCTCCCGTTTTCAGACTGGGAGCAAAAACAGATTTAGCAGGGTTCAGGCTGGGACTCTCTCTCTCTCTCTGAAATTCATTCAGATGCCTCCTCTTACCAGAAACATATTATAATGGAAAATATTTCTGATTTATATTATTTGGGTCCACTCAGTAGGGGATTTTTAGCTATCTGACCAAACACAATCCCTGTGGACTCCTTGCTGTTTTTTTGTTTGACATCCTTTTTAAGGCTCTATGGCTGAGGGCTCCACAGATAGTTCTGTCTTCTGGAGGACAGGTGGTATCCTGGAGTCTTGGCACAAGGCATTACTGAGGCAGTTCAAGCTAGAATTAATAGTAAGCAAGATAAGTTACTGAAAGTATAGAAGCCCAGAGCTCATACTGTATAGTCCTCCCTGTTCTGAATCATGTTGTTACTGTTGCTAGACTCACTTCTCTGAGGAGGCTCCTTCATGTGTAGGATGGGAAGCTTTAGCAGGATTTGGAGGAGACTTGACTTAAGCCTCACCGATGGTGTTTACTGTCCTCTTCATCTCTACAGCCTCCACAAGGTGCTCTTCACAGAACAGCCAGAAACCTACTACAAATGGGACAACTGGCCCCCTGAGAGTGACCGCAAGTGAGTGTGTGCCCCTCCCGTGGTGGGTGCAGGTGGGCAGCTGCTCTAGCTGGAGGCAGAGGAATGGGTGTTTTCTGGTGATCCTTATATAGCTCTGTGCTTGGAGCTGTGCTCAGATTTTCTTCATCTGTTACGCTACCATAAAATTGAGGGGTGTTGTTCCACTCTCCATCTGTTCCTCTTCCTCCTTCATTCCTGTTCCCTGTGCCAAGCTGCTCTGTATCTTGACGCTGTAGTTGTAAGGAGGGCAGCCCCACAGTGTGTTGGTAACTGGGGTGTAACCTTAGGGAGATCAGACCCAAGGAGGCTGAAGCTTAGAGCTACAAGGCAATGCAAGTGATACTCCAATAATAATTTATTTCACGTAGTTGCATTTGCAGCTGGAGATCGGGGAGGGTGTTGTAAACTAAGCTGTGACGTATCTTCTGCTCAGATGAGTTGTAGGGTCTGTGGAGGGTTCTGGGAGCTTGCTGCCTGATGTCTCGTGTCCCCTGCAGCTTCTTCCTCCGCCTGTGCTCCGAGGTGCCCATCCTGGAGGACACCCTGATGCGCATCCTGGTGATCGGTTTGTCGCGGGACCTGCCCCTGGGCCCCGCCGACGCCATGGAGCTCGCCGACCACTTGGTGAAGAGGGCTGCAGCTGTGCAAGCAGATGGTGAGGCTGCACAGAGCTCCCACCAGCAAGTGCTTGCTTCTGTCTCCACGTCCTCCTATTGCCACCCGGGGCTGAGACAGCTCCTACCACCTACCAAAGAGCCTTTGCATCACTTAAAGCATATTTTAGTCGTGATGGCTAAGCATTTGGCTCAGAGCCAGACATGTACTGCTGTTGCTTTCTCACTAGAAAAGCTTCTTATTTTCTCTTACTGTTTCTCCCTGTTACTAATTTTGTATCAGGGAGTGTTTGGGAAATTATTGGTTGTGTGGAGAAGGAAGGACTGTGAACAACCACCCAGAGTTTTGAGTCAGCGTTTTTAAATTCAATTTAGTCCTTCATACGTACTGTAAAATGGAATTTATAGGCTATGCAAAAATGGAAGGATTGGAAGTTAAATTAATTAACCAATTGTGTGCTTTTCCCAAGTTCATTATTGGAACACTTACAGAATAGCAGTTAGAAAAGCAGTCTTTACTCTTGCCCCTTTTATGAATTCATTTAGCATTTGTCTAAATTCCTGCATTGCTGGGAAACATGTCCATTCAGCTGAGCTGTACATGTTTGTGGCAGAGTTGAGGGTGTTGCCAGAGTTTGACTCTAAAGCATCTTACATGCTCTTAGTGCTGACTGGTTAATGGCAAAGAGTAATCCTGAACTGCTCAGTACTTGTGGAATGATCTAGACTTTGCTGTTCAGTATCCCCTCAAAATGTGTCCAGCCTCTCGTACAGGATTTTAAATCCTGCACCATTTCATGTACTGGAAGACTCAGAATTAGAGTGCGTCTGAAAACTTAAAACAAAGTTGCAATGCATTTTTAGTTCCTCTGAGCCCCGAAAGTTCTGAGGAAATTTGTTGCTTACCTGAAGAAGTGTATCCAAATTCTGAAAAAGTTACAAGTATCATGTTGGATGCATTGGGGAAAGAAAAGTACCCTTAAGAATTTAAACCAGATTGTAGCTGAAAAGCTCCATATCCTTATGTATTGACTTATAGGATTTTTAAAGTGTTGTTGCTTTTTAAATGTTGATTTTTTGTTTCTGTAATACCATGAGAGCAAGCCCACAATAACATAGTTGCTTGAAGTAAAATTTTTCTTATACTGTGATGCTTTTCTTGAAGGACTTTCCGGCAGGTAGACAGGTCAATAACTTGTTCAGTCTTTTCTTCTCCTCCAGATGTCGAGGTCCTGAGGGTAGAAAGAATCCAGCTGATCGATGCAGTCTTAAATCTGTGCACTTATCACCATCCAGAGAATATCCAGCTACCCCCAGGGTAAGACCTATCACATAGATAATCTTGCTGTGATCTAGCTCACTTTCACCTTGTGGCTAACATTCTCAGCTCACAGATTCTAACATGTTTTCTCTATTACAATTTGTAATCACAAAATGGTGAGGAAGCCTTTTCAGGGTCATGTTCAGATGGGTGTTTCTCTGGAGCAATCAAGACCCGAGTCATGCAGTGTACTTTGCTCTGCAAGCACTGACCTTTCTGCCCTAGAAATCCTCAGCTAAATCCTGCTGTCCCTCCTGAAAGGTTTTTTTTTTTTTTTGTGTATGTGTGTGCGTTTGTTGAGAAAACCACAAAACTGGCATGACTGAATCTAAACAGTGCATGGTTAAGAGAAAAGCAGACTTGAGATGGGCTTAAGGAAACAAACTTGACCACTTCTCTCTATTGATGGCTTTTTTCAGGTACCAGCCTCCAAATCTGGCTATTTCTACTCTCTACTGGAAAGCCTGGCCTCTCCTGCTTGTAGTGGCAGCGTTCAATCCTGAAAACATTGGTGAGTGTGGACATTTCTCAGGATACCAGTTCTGCTGCAAAAACTGGCCAAGGTGCTTTCTGCAGAAGTCTGCTTGCTTGTGTGCAAGGCCTGTGCTGGGTTGGTGAGGTAACTGCAGTTAAATAACTCTGTATCCCCTGTGGGTGAAAAATGCATGGAGGTGGGATTTGGACCAGCATGTGGCTGGAATCACCTTGTTTGTGCTCTGAGTGTTATGAGCTGTTCTCAAGTGAGTTTGTGTCTCCCCACCTTGAAATGTGTTAGAGTATGTATAAAGGCTCCATTTTTTTCCTGTATTCCTGATTGTTCTTCTCTTCTTTGCTGCAGGTCTGGCTGCATGGGAGGAGTACCCCTCTCTAAAGATGCTCATGGAAATGGTCATGACCAAGTTAGTATGGTGAAATCCCTACATAAATCAAATAGACCACTGAAAAGACACATTTCTGAATTAAGTTTGTGCCATGCGACTCTTTCCAGTGGGACTGGTGTAAAATAAACTGGCATCAACACTGCAGTTGGAGTGGGAAAAGTGCCTTCCCTTGACAAAAATATTATAAGCAAGGGAATAAAGCTGAGAAAAAGGGGGAGGGGGTTGACTGCTGTGCCTTGCTGAGAAGGTCTCAGTCTCCTGGCTCCACTGAGAAACTACTTGGTTTTTTCTACATTGTCTATTAGACCTGAGGGCCTGTGTTCTTTCTTACTGTGGTTCGTGAATTTTGAATAGAACAAGATAACCATTTCATTTTTTTAAACTTATTTTCTCAGTAATTATTCCTATCCTCAATGTACCTTGACGGATGAGGAAACACGCACAGAGATGATTAATCGTGAACTTCAAATCTCCCAGAGAGAAAAACAGGAGATTCTTGCATTTGAGGGTCACCTGGCTGCTGCATCCACAAAACAAACAATTACAGAAAGCAGCAGCCTCTTGCTGTCCCAGCTGACAAGTCTGGACCCTCAGTAAGTAGCCTTCTTCATTCTGGTGCCATCATGAAATCCCAGTTAACACTAGTCAGGAAACCCTACTCCTTCACAGGGTGGTTGATGTGGGGAAGAAGACCCCTGTGGTGTGGGAGCCCATAGAATCACAGAATGGTTTGGGTTGTAAGGGATCTTAAAGATCATATGGTTCCAACCTGCCTGCCACCTTCCTATAAACTCCTCATGCACTGCAGAACTGACTGATGCTCATCACACCAGAGTGAGAGTCTGTCAGCCTGTGAATAACCCGTTGTTTCTGTGACAGGGGCCCCCCTCGCAGACCTCCACCCCATGTCCTGGAGCAGGTGAAAAGCCTGAACCAGTCACTTCGCTTGGGCCACCTTCTGTGTCGCAGTCGCCATCCTGACTTTCTTCTCAACATCATTCAAAGACAGGTGGGCTGTGGTGGGACTGCATCCCTCACCTCTGAAACTTGAGCAGAGTGAGGGGCAAAAGGAAGCTAAGTGAGATTCAGGGGAAGGGGGTTTGCTGCTCAGGAATTAAATGATCAGTGTACTGCTTCTGTGTTCTGCTGATCTTGTTACTCTCATCCTTCCCAGGCCTCATCACAGTCAATGCCATGGCTGGCAGATCTGGTTCAGTCCAGCGAGGGCTCCTTGGACGTCCTGCCCGTGCAGTGTCTTTGTGAGTTCCTGCTTCATGATGCTGCTGATGAATCGACCTCAGGTGAAGAAGAAGAGGAGGGTGAGAGTAAGGACCAGCGTGCCAAGAAACGCCAGGTGAGCGTTCTCTTGGAGATCCCTTCTGTTACCTACTTCTGTGCATCCCAGATTTGATTTCACTGGACAGGCCAACTTCTCACTCCACAGAGACAACAGAAGCAAAGGCAGTTGCTTGGACGCTTGCAAGACTTGCTGTTGGGACCCAAAGCAGATGAACAGACAACCTGCGAGGTGCTCGACTACTTCCTGCGGCGCCTGAGTTCCTCCCAGGTGGCTTCCCGGGTCCTGGCCATGAAGGTGAGCAGAACGAAAATCATCTTGACTAGGGTCTGTTTGAAGCCCAGGGCAGAGCCCTAGGTTATCTTGAGTCCAGAGCCAGCACAATGAAATTGTTTCATGTCATCCTCCTTCAGTGACTTGTCTGAATCTCCAAACCCCATCGAATGCACTTCTGCTCCCTGCTGCTCAGAAGTTATTGTTCAACAGCCAAGTTGTACTTTTTCTTAAGATAGAGCTGGATTTTGCTATGTTTTCTGTGAAGTTTAGGTGTAGACTCAGGAGACTGCGTGTCCTGTGGAGTAATTGGCAGAGGCTGTTTTCTGTGGGGAGAGGGAGTGAGTGAGTTCCTGGTGCCCTGGAGCATAGTCAAGGCAAAGAGAATTGCAGGGAGCTCAGAAAGACCATGCTCAGACTGAAACTTCAAGCAGGGTGTCAAGAAAACGCATTATATGAGATGAAACCTGTTGGTGTGCTGCATTTGGATCCTTCTGTGGTGTTTGAAGCATGTTTCTGTTATAGTCACTGGTATGAAACTTGCAGTGGCTTCAAATGCAACAGCTGAATGCCTGTGCCTTGTGCAGGGCCTGTCCTTGGTGCTGTCAGAAGGAGGAATGAGAGATGGGGAGGAGAAGGATCACCCCATGGAAGAGGACTCTGGTGACTCCGAGCTGCTGCAGGGATATCAGTGGCTGCTGAGAGACCTCCCGAGGCTGCCACTGTTTGACAGTGTGAGAGCCACAACAGCCCTGGCCTTGCAGCAGGTGGGTGTAAGCAGCTGAAGGGAGGAGTGTCCAGCTTGTTCTTTCCCTGCTGGTGCTGAAACAGATCGAAACAAACTGGATCTGGCTGTGATACTGACATGTGTGCTTGTAGAAGGATTTTTTCTTATGCTGGTGCTTGTTTTCATTAAATCCTGATTTCTAATGAAAGGAACTCTCATTCTAGGCCATCCACATGGAGACAGATCCCCAGACCATCAGTGCTTACCTGGTGTACCTCTCCCAGCACGCCCCAGTGGAGGAGCAGGGACAGCACAACGACCTTGCTCTGGTGAGGGGAGGGAATGCAGGGGCACACGTGGCATGTCCCAAGCATGGGACTTGCAGTATCAGCACCATGAGTTTCTGGGTGCATGTTACTCTGAGCATGTTTCTGTCCATGTATATGGAAGGCAGACCTGTGTCTTTGGTTCCTATAATGAAACTATATCAGAGCAATAACTTCCAGTCCAACAGCCCATCAGCTGGAATGGGGAGTGCAAGAGTGGTTTGATGGAAATCCCACCACCTGGCAGTGTTTCATAAGTAAGCAGGTGCTAAACCTGCAGTCATATGTGCTTGGGGAGAGAATGGGAAATCAGGAACTTTGGTGGTGGGATATGTATTCCCCTATAACCAAAACTAGATTTCTGGGTTTATTTGTTTGAGTGGGTTTTTTTCTTTTTAGAAAAGCTTTTGGTGAATTTTTTTTGATAATGATTTTTTTTTTCATTTTTCTCCATGAGTGCTTTTTTCATTGCTTTTAAGGCTCATGTGCTGATAATGCCTCCATAGATCTGTTTAGATACATGGAGGAAGTTAAATGATAATTGTCAGTAGATCTTTTCTTCAGAGAAATGCTATGTAAATGCTTACTTTGTAGTGGGGTGCATCAGGAGGCATCTGTGCTCCACTGGGGACACAGTAAGATGCATGCAAAGCACTGACCTTTTCCCTCTTGTGTCAGTTCTACTCTTGACTCCACAATCTGATCTCCAGAGCGGTGTTTACTGGGCTGATGGTGGAAACTGGAGAACGATGCAGTGAAACGGGGACCTGGCTGTGGTTTGCAGTAAAGACCTCCTGGGTGCGTTTCCCTTGCAGGATGTTGCCCGACTGATCGTGGAGCGCTCCACCATCATGTCCCACCTGTTCTCCAAGCTGTCCTACAGTGCTGAGTCCGACGCAGTGCTCGTGGCTCTGCTCTCCATCTTCTCCCGCTACATCAAGCGCATGCGGCAGAGCAAGGAGGGCGAGGAGGTGTACAGCTGGGTGAGTGCCTCCTGCCTTGCCTCTGCAGGCCACAGAGACTGGAGAGGTTAATAAAAGAGAAGCCCTTTATGGCTTACTCAGTTTGAATAAACCAGGTCCATCTCAAGAATTCCCTGCTCTGAAAATTGGATCATGGCGTAATATGAGAGCCAAGCCTGTGTGTTCGTACAAAGCCTTTTTAACTTTTCCCCAAGTGTCTTTTGTGGCCACTGCCAGAGGTAATTGGGAACTATGGTCTGACTAAAGTTGTCCATTCTCATGTTCTCCTTTCTCTCCCCACCTTTGCTCATCCTGTCTTTTCCTGCCTTTTTTCCAGTCAGAGTCCCAGGATCAGGTGTTCCTTCGTTGGACTAGTGGGGAAACAGCCACCATGCACATCCTTGTGGTCCATGCCATGGTTATTCTCCTGACACTGGGGCCACCTCAAGGTTAGTGAAGTATGCTCAGATTTTTTCAGGGACTAATGGACAATACAGGGAGGCTTTTCTCTATCTGCTATCTCCTGTCAGGTCAGGCTGGTGTTAATCCTTCTACTCACAGGCTCGACCCTTGCAGTGCTTGTTTGTAGCTGTAAGATTTATCAGAATATTGCTGCAGAGAGTGAAGGATTTGCAGGCCGATTTCTTTTTTTTTTCTGCAGACAGCAGGAAATACTAAAACAACGGTGTGTTCTGGTGTATTGGTAGAGAAGGGCAGGGTGCTCTAGCTGCTTGTGAACATGGGAAATAATTTTGTATCCACTCTTAAGCAGGGGATGGTGATTTTTACACCTTACTGGATATATGGTTCCCGGAGAAAAAGCCCCTTCCTACTGCTTTTCTGGTTGACACCTCTGAGGAGGCTCTGCTGCTCCCCGACTGGCTGAAGCTGCGGATGATCCGCTCCGAGGTCCCGCGTCTCGTGGATGCAGGTGAGCCTGGGGCACGTTTGTTGGTGTTTCAGACCCTGCTGAAAGGAAAGGGAGAGGTTTCCCTGCTCAAGTGTGCCCAGCCATCCTACTTGGATGCTTTTGGATGGAGCCATCTGTCACTGTTAAAGTAGGGGAGTGAGTCTGAATGGATATTGAGCTTTCTCTGTGTTTTAAAGGAATGGGGGACTCTGAATTGAGGTCCCATCTCTTGTACAACAGTTCAGATGGAACTAAGCTATGCAGTCACCAGACAACTGGCACAGCACTGTGAAAAGCTGTGCCTGAAGCTGTAAGCTAAATCTCTGGGTATTCTGGTCCTCGTACCACACGTCAGTGCTCTCTTTTGTCTTGGTATTCAGAGCTTTCATCCCATTTTACTAATTAAATGACAGCTGTCTATAGCCAGTGATTGAATTATTCAATAATTCCTGCCTGCAGCCATCAAGAGATAGGGTGGAAGTTATTTTTTAATACAAATGATTGCATTACTGAGGTTCTAATAAAATTAAACAGAAGATCAAATTAGCCAGTGAGTGAATTAACTGGAAGATGCAATAAGGCGGCAATGATTTGCAGAGGAAAGAAAATATAGTAGGCAGCTGTCAGACTTCTGGCTTTAGGCTCTCTGCAGCGCTGTCATTAACGTGTCACTGTTGGTCCAGACAAAAGCATAAAGATCAGGTAATAAAGATGACCCTCCGTGGGCAGTTCAGAGGTCTGAGGACTCAGTGTTTGTGTATTTCAGCCCTGCAGGACCTGGAGCCACAGCAGCTGCTTCTCTTTGTTCAGTCCTTTGGAATCCCAGTTTCCAGCATGAGCAAACTTCTGCAGTACCTGGATCAGGCAGTATCTCATGACCCACAGACGCTGGAGCAGAACATCATGGACAAGAGTAAGAGCTACTGATGAGGCTGCTTAGGCATTTAACTTTTTCTTGAACAGTTTCCATGAGTATCTCCTGTGACTTCCTTGGAAAAATCCCAGCTAGTTCAGCAAACTTTGTGCACAGGCTGCTTTGGCAGCTTGTTGTCACTGTAGACACCTGGGTGGCCCTTGGCTGTATTTCTCAAAATAGAGAAGGATTTTTTGGGTTGGAGTGTACAGAGTCAAAAAGTAGTTTGGGAGGTATTTTGTAAAAGAAACAAAGTTTTCAAGGCGTCACATTTGTGAAGTCTGTGGAAACAGCAGATTCTCTTGTCTAAGGGAGCTGTACAAACACCCAGTTCTGTCCTGGTGTATTGAAGAGGGCAAGATGCTGACATGCTCTTATTTCCTCCTTTTTTCAGACTACATGGCTCATCTTGTGGAGGTTCAACATGAGAGAGGAGCAACAGGAGGCCAGACTTTCCACTCCCTGCTTACTGCCTCCTTACCAGCCCGCCGAGGTACTGCCTGGGATAGCCTAAATATCAAAGTCATCTTCCAAACTTCCCTCCTTTGTTGCTGTTGAGAAGAACAGGCAGAGCTGTCTTCAAAAGCAGTCACATTGCAATATACCAGCAAGTTAGACACCAGTCCTTCCTAGAGTTCTTTGCTTCTGGCAAAGGGAGAAATTCCAATATTTTTGGAGTTTATTACAGTGAGTTTTTCTGAGTGATATGGAAAAATAGGTCTTGCTTGGACTCAAGAGAAAAGCTGCTGAATTCCTCAGTAGTTCCTCAGTAAATCTGAAGGTGATCTGGTGTTGGGGCTCCAGATGCTAGCTACCGTAACAGCATTTTCCTTTCTTTCCTTTTATTCCTCTTGCAGACAGTGCTGAGACTGCAAGGTCAAAATCTAGTCCTGAAAACTCGCAAAGTCAGAGCCGGGTCCGGGCCTTGAGCCAGGTCCGTGTTCTGGGCCCAGAAGATGATCTGGCAGGCATCTTTCTGCAGGTACTGTTACAACCTCCAGCTGAGTAGCTGCTTCCCTGCAGCAGCTTTACAGAATCCATTTCTCCTATACTTACATCTTGTGACCCCTTATCCTGCGGTGTTTGCAGGCAATAGATATGAAAGCCCTGATGCAGCGAGGCTGTGCCATTACAGCCTGGTGGAGTTGATACTGGCAGGAGTTTTTTCTTGTAGTTGGAACGTGATGTGGCTTTTGATCATGCCTAGTACTGTCAGTACCTACTAGCATGTTGCTGCCTCTGCACCTTGTTTGCTCTGTGTATAGTGCCTTTCCTCTCAGCAGCGGATGCAGGATTTGTGAAATGCTCACAGGGCCCTGGCAGCAAAGCTGTGTGCAAACAGCATTTGTGCTCTGGCTTGTCTGCTTACAGAGCTTCCCTCCCTCCACTGACTCCAGAAGGAGCCTGCAGGGAGTTAATTGGCCAAGTTGGTTGTTGGTATTTGGGTAGTAGGATTCCCCTGCAGTGTCAGTGTTGATAGTCATGTTGGGGTTGCAGAGATGCTGCTCCTGTTCGTGTACCAGGCTCTAGAATATAGAAAAGACTGTGTCAGAAGGTTCCCGTTAGCCCACAGCGAGTGTAACTGTACGAGGTAAATCTCCCCTGCCCCGGGGTGTTCATGGTACAGCAAGTCCTTTTCACTGGCTGCCATCAATGTTGTATCCCCCCAGCTTTTCCCACTGACCCCGGACCCGCGGTGGCAGAACTCCAGCCTGCGGCCGCTGGCCCTGGCGCTGCAGCAGGCGCTGGGGCAGGAGCTGGCTCGCATCCGCCAAGGGGCCGCGCCGGCCAGCGGGACTGTGGCCAGCGGGATCACGAGCAGCGGGATCACGGCCGGCGGGATTGCTGCGAGTGGGATCACGGCCAGCGGGAACACGGCCAGCGGGATCGCGGACAGCGGGATCGCGGGGAGCGGGACCACAGCCAGTGGGACCACAGCGAGTGGGATCACAGCCGGCGGGATCACACCCAGCGGGATCACACCCAGCGGGATCACAGCCGGCGGGATCACACCCAGCGGGATCACACCCAGCGGGATCACGGCCGGCGGGATCACACCCGGCGGGATCACACCCAGCGGGATCACACCCAGCGGGATCACACCCAGCGGGATCGCGTCGCGGCTGCTGCAGGCGGTGGCCGCGCTGCTCAACTCGGCACACGGCGGCGCCCTGGTCATGGCCATGCACCGCCACCACTTCATCTCCTGCCCGCTGATGCGCCAGCTCTACCAGTACCACGTGAGTGGCTTTGGGAGCATTTCATAAAGAGGGGTGAGGGAGGGAGAAATGGGAAATCTGCAGTGCATCTGCTCTGCTGTGTGCACACCTGGGTAGTGCTCAGCCCAGGTTGCCTGGCCATGGGCATCTGGATGCAGGCTGGCCTTGGAAGGCTAGCACTGCGGAGATTACCTGCAGAGTTAGGTGTACCTTACCTAGCCTGATAACCACTTTTTGGATTTACAGCTGTAGGTCTCTGCTGGTTTTGGGATCTCTAGTCTGTGCTGTTCTGTAGTGTTGGACATGTCTTGCAGGCCAGGGCATTTGCAGACAGTTTGAGAGATGAAATCTAATTCAGAGTCATAGAATGGTTTGGGTTGGAAGGGATCTTAAAGATTATCTAATTCTAATTCCCCTGCCATGAGCAGGGACAGCTTGCACTAGACCAGGTTGCTCCAAGCCCATCCAACCTGGCCTTGAACACTTTCTTCCCAGCGCTCCATGCCACAGGACACTGCCTTCTCCTCGCTCTTCTTCAAAGTGCTCATGCAGATGCTGCAGTGGTTGGAGAACCCCGCGGTGGAAGATGGTCCCCTGCGAGCTCAGCTGAAGGCCTTTGCTGTGCAATACTCCTCAAGGCACAGGATCAGTGATGGTACTGGCACTGGGCAGCTTATGGGACTCAGAGGGGACAAAGTGGGACAAAAAGAGACTAACAAAACTGTACCTGGAGCAGGAATTGTCGTGGGCAGCCTTTTAGACAGGTGTAAGGAGTAACAAAAGTAGTACACTGTGCTGCAGAAACTCCTTGAGGGTGTGAACAAGTACCTTAGCTCTGGGGGCTTGCAGTAGACACCTGGTAGCATCTCACCAAGCACCACAGATCTCTCTGGGAAAACTTTCAATTTCTCAGGCCAGGAATTCTGTGTGAGCTGTAGTTTCAGTAGATGAGCATGCAGGAATGCCTCTGGAACAAGGTCCCATCATGACTTGTAGAGTTGTTTATCATCTGCCATCCCTTGGGAGCAGGAGTCCAACCAAGAGCTTGGGCATGGAAATGGGTTTGTGGTTACAGAGCTTTCTCTTACCCACATGTAACGTGCAGGAGAGCTGTCAAGGGTTGTGGTGGGCATAAATGGCAGTAGAATGTATATTGGTATGTTTGAGTAGTTGGAGCCACATGGGGGATCTGTAGGAGGGAAGTCTGATGTGGGGCTGGCTTGTCCCTGTGATGCCAGTGCTGTGATTTCGTTCCAGTTCGAGGTGGCTTCTTGCACCTCACAGAAGCTCTTTCTTTCCGTCGTGACCCTGACTTGATCAGCTCCACGGTGTGTGCCATCATTGCAACCCTGAAATCAGGAGAGAAGTGTAATGTGGAGCCAGAGCTCATCAGCAAAGGTATGGATGTCCTTCTGCTTTCCCTCTTTGCAGCAGCAGCTTGAACTTCCAGCCCAGCAAGGGAGTGCCTGCTGTGCAGGCTGTGGGAATCTGCCTTCTCCCTGGATCAGAAAATGTCAACTGATCTAAGCTTGGCCCTGTCTTGTATCACCTCCTTTCCCCCACTGTATGTGGGTTTATAAACTGTGATCTGGAGCTGGGATTAAGTCTCTGAGCAAACTGTTGGTTTCCACTAACAAAAAGAGAAATGGAAGCCTACTATCCCAGATAAAAAGTGGCTTCCCTCTTCCTCACTGAGCCTGGCTATCAGGAATAATACTTGCACAGTTCCATACCTTTCACCACATCCTGAAGTTAATGATGGCATCTTTCTCCCTCTGCTAGTCCTTCAAGGTCTGATTGAAACCCACTCTCCATACCTGGAGGAGCTCCTGACTGTCCTCTTCTCAGCTACTGTTGAGACTACTGCCAGGTGTCCTGCCATGAAACCAATTGCTGTGGTGTGCTCCTTGCTGCTCCAGGACAAAGAAGAAACACCAGTAAAGAAGGAGGTGGAGAGCTGCAGGTGAGGCAAGGCAATGATGGGAATTCACGGGTGGGTCTGGGTGCATGGTATCACCACTGACACTGGCCTTGCTTTGTCCACAGTGCTGAATCAGCTTGGCCAGGGCCTGCCTCTGGCCTTCTCAATGACTGGCTGGAGATGTTGGACCCAGAGGTCATCAGCAGCTGCCCTGATCTCCAGCAGAAGCTCCTGTTCTCCTGGAACAAAGTAAGAGTTGTTGGGCAGAGGGACTGCTGTGCTGAAACGACTTTCTGGGGTACTGACCTGCACCTGGAAACAGGGCAAGGGGTAGTTTTATGTTTTGCCACAAGTTACTGTATCAGTTCCAAAGCAGTACAGGCTGACGAGAGGACAGTTCTGTGCAAGCCTCACGTTTCCCAGTGCAAGGCTTATGTTTCCTCTTATCTTTACATTTGCTCAGCTGTGTTCTTTTAAGGGCTTCAAAGTGCATTACAGACCCAACACGGTCCCATAACAACCCAGCCAGCTGTGTTTTCATTGGTATTTTTGCAGGCAGATCAATAGCTTGCCCAAAGTGCCATGCCAAAGGCTGAAACTGAATTTCGCATCTGATGCCATGTTCTGTCAGAAAATGCTGCCCTAAATCCTCATGCTGTGTGTGCTGTCTGCCCTCCTGGATTGCCATCCTGCAGCAGTACACATGGCATCTCCTACATCCACCTCACCACCAGGAGCTGGTCATTAATCTCTTCCTCTTTTGGTGCTTCAGGCAGGGTCCCAGGTGCCCTCCTTCCGCCCGTACCTCTTGGCTCTTCTGACTCACCAGTCCAGCTGGACCACGCTGCACCAGTGCATCAGGCTTCTGCTTGGCAGGAACAGGGAGCAAAGGTGAGCCTTGTGTGTCAGGCCTAGCCAAGGGATTGAGTTGGGCAGCTCTGTCTGTCTGAGAGAGAGCAAGACCTGCCGTGTTCATGGTGTGTCTGCCAGGACACGTTAAGTCAGCCAAAAATAGACTTTGTGAGAAGGATGCTGATTTCAGTCCTGCTGATTTGTGTACCTTGATATAAATGTTACCTACTGTTTGATGGAAGCAGCACATAAAGATTTGGCTGTGTTCTGAACAGGAAGTGCTAATTGTGGGTAATCCATCTTGCATTGCCCTTGTTGATAATCTTTATGAACACAGGGTTTGCAGGATGTCTTGGAGAGCGAACTGAGGGCTGTCTCTGTACCTGGGCAGGCTCTGATGGATCTTTTGGTTCTTTCTCTACCCCTTTCATGACATCAGGCTCCCAGTTCTGATCTCTGCAGCAGCCCTAGCTCTCAGCTTCTCTACACAGCTCTCAAATACTGAAGTGCCACTGTAGTAGTATTGTGCTTAAACTTGTTTTTGCACTTACGGACCAGGAAATACTGACACCTAATAACAGCAATACTTCTAAAACTGGTAATATTTCAGTTTATTATTTTATTCTTGATTTCTTGCTCAAAATTACACGAGTTTCTCAGTTCAAGGCAACAGCTGTGGTAGGATATTCCACACACTGGGACAGTAAGGTCATTGGTGTGATTGTACCAACTGTTTGTGTTCATGACCAACTCCTGGCCTTGGTGCAAGGCTCCACGTAGCCCCTACACTTGCTGAATGTCATTTGTTCTGCTCTGCACCCTGTGCTGTGCTTATTGCAACAAATATTTAGTCATAATCTGGGAACAGAACCAACCCCCTTCTCGGGACTTAATAGATCCTATTTTTACATTTGCAGATGTTTCTTTCTTCACAGCACTCATCGTGTTTAGTGATGCCTCCATGTGTTTGTGTGCTGCCCGAGGGCTGTGTAGACTCTAATTGCAAATCTGTCTTCTTTTGTCTTCTGGCAGGTTTGACCCAACTGCATCCTTGGATTTCTTGTGGGCCTGTATTCACATTCCTCGGATCTGGCAGGGAAGGGACCAGAGAACTCCTCAGGTATTGGTTCAGTTCTTCCAAGATTCCTCTCTGGATGGAGTGAGAGGCAATTTTTTCACAGTGCCTGATTTTTCCATGGCCAAGAGGTGGCTGGAGTGATCCAGGTGCAGTGTGCCAAGTCTGCTGCCTGTACCTCAGCTGGTTACTTAGCTGCTCTGCTATGCTACATATTACAGTGGCAATTTAGAGTCCAAAAAGCTGATAGGAACACACAAAGTTTGCCCACTTGGCATTTCCCCTGCAGCAATTGCCACAATATTGGGTAAAGGCACAAGGCTAGAGTGGCAAGCAGGCTAAAAGCCAGCATGGGATAATTGCCATTTTACAAAGAAAAGGAGGCAGTGTCTCTTCTCCACAGAATTGCGTTTGTTTTGTGACTGTGAATTATGATTTCTGATCCATCACATATGCTGAGACAGAAGTAAATGAAGGAGTAGAGGAGGGGTAAAGAGGTTTTATTTGGGACTGTGATGCTTTCAGAGCTTTAGATATGGGGCTGTTCTTAAGTCTGGTTCTGAGATGTTCTGTTCCATTTGGGGAAGCTGTGACTAGAAGGAACTAAGGATCTCGGGATTTGGTGTGGAATCATTTGGGGTGTTCTCTCGCATTACAGAAGCGCCGTGAGGAATTCGTGCTCCACTTGAAGGCATCAGAATTGATCAGCATGGTGGAGCTGATCCTGGCTGAAGCAGAGACCAGATACCAGAACACTGACGAGGCCTCCTGTACACTCATCCAGTCTCGACTGCCGTTGTTGCTCAGTTGTTCTCATGGAGACCTTGAAAACATCAAAAAAGTAACAGAATATTTGACCAGCTGCATCCAGCAGTGGGGAAGCAGGTGAGGCTGCAAATGAGGAGCATAGTCTGCTGGAATTGTAGTTCTTGGGCACAGGCAGGCAGGTAATGATGAGACTTGCCAGTATGTCTTTGTTAAGAATATCACGTTCCAGAGCCTGGATGAAAAGTGCACACTGTCCTCCCCGAGGTTTGGGGGAATAACAAACGATTTTAAGTGGTACTCACACCAGGAAGGTGACTTCATAAGTGAAGTTTAAGGGCGCTTTTTCTTTTAGGACTTCAGAATGAAATTCTTGACGTGCTTGGGTGTTTTTTTTTTTCTTTCTTTAAGGCAATGGTTATTTTTAATTACTAGTTCCTAACGTGGGATTTCTTGTCTACTCATCCATTGAGTCACTGCTTATAATACATCCTGCTTCTGACTTGCTTTCAAAGCTGAATGGAGACCAGATTGTTTCCTAACAGCTATTTTAGGACTGTGGAAAGAACAGGAAGATGATATTTTTGTGGCAGTGAAAGGAACTGACCTAATTCCAACGTTGCTTATGGTGATATTAGGAAAGATTCTGAGTAACCTCAGTTGCTGTTGCTTTCTACTCCCTCCCAGTGCAGACTGTGCCAGGGATCCAAGGGCTGTCAAGTGTGTAGAGAACACGTTGGCCAGTCTGAATAGTTGTGGTTCAGATTTCTTTTCCAATTGAGATGGGGCTGACCATGAGTACCTCGTGCAGGAACTCTGCACTGCAGATGTAAGCAGAGCTTTCTTGTCCTGTGCCCTTTGGAACTGCAGTTTTCTAGCTGCAGGTGGCCTAGGGATGGATCCCCACAGACTGTGGATGGATCCCTGTGGAAAGTGAATGATTTGAGTTGTTCAAAAGAAGCAAAGACTTAAAAAACACTGGTTGAGATTGATGTGTTTTCACATGCTCTGTTTGCCACGTGCAGGAAGGCTGTTAGTAATCTGCTGGGTCTGGGATGTTGGCTGGTTCAACTGACGTAGTAGCCAGTGGCTGACATCCCCCTTTTTCCTTTAGCTCTGTGGGGAAGTGCTGCCAGGACCTTCTGCTGCAGATATACCTGCAACTACCTGAGCTCCTTGTGCCTATGCCTGAGATGCTTCTTACCAGCGAAGGAGCCAGAGACAGCAGCACTTGCAAGGTAAAGTTAGAGGCATAGAAAAGCCCCTTTCCAATTGTGTATGCAGAATGGATGCTACTTTGATGCCCAGCTTAGAAGGCAAGGACTGGCAAAAGCTTCCTGGATGATTTTGGTTTCTTTATTTTGCTCTTCTGTTACCCCTTCCCTCCCTGCACTCTCCAGAGCAGGGAGTTCTGGTGTGGTTTATTTTGCAGTGTCCTTCTAAAAAAGAGTGTAAGCTCCACAGGCTTCTGTGTGCCAAAGGCTTCTCTTAGGCACAAGTGTGCAGGCATCTGATCCTGCTTTGATGTCTGTGGGGACTGTGGACTTCAGATCCTATGCCAGCTGGAGCCCTGCATCTCCTCACAGATTCTACCTGAAAATAATTTCTGTTAACCCCCCTGTGTAGCTGGAAAGGAATTGGGAAACACTGCTGCAGAGCCAGGGGCTGGTTTGTGCATTAAACTTCTTAACAGTTTGCTCATTATTTTTCTTCCAGCTTGATGCCCTGGTTCACAGATTCATTAACCTCCTCGCAGACACCAGTGACTCCAAGTCATCCGAAAGCCGCGTGTGGGATGCCAATATGGCCTGCAGGAAGCTGGCTGTGGCTCATCCCATCCTCCTCCTCAGGTACCTCTCTCTCCCTGTGTGTGGCTGGGGCTTATGGAAAAGCATCCACCTTGTCCTAGAAAGGGAAGAAACTTGCAGCCATCACAACGATGGTGAGAGAATTCACCTTCGTGTACAGAAGTCAAGAGAAAAGGCAGCAAAGTTAGGTCTCTTACAATGAGGCAACACCTTGTGTCTGTCAGGAAATCGTGTTGGAATTGGAGAGTAGAGAACAGAGTATGGGTGGGAAATGGGGCTTGCTGAGTCTATGGACATAGGGATCAAGTCTGGAGCTCTCAGAGAGGATAAGGGATTTTGCCTTCTGGGACCTGAGGTAAGATGTAACTTTCTTGAAAGATCTAGACCTGGATTTTCTTATTTGTTGTTCCAGGCACTTGCCAATGATTGCAGCACTGCTGCACGGCCGCATTCACCTCAATTTCCAGGAGTTCAGGCAGCAGAACCACCTGACCTTCTTCATCCACGTCCTGGGGATCCTGGAGCTGCTCCAGCCGCAGGTCTTCCAGAACGAGCACCAGGCGGCACTCTGGGACTGTCTCCTGTCCTTCATCCGTCTGCTGCTGGTAGGAAAAGCCCTGCTTCCCTCCGTGTGCAGGCTGCTGGCCACTAGATGGGGAAGCTCGTGTAACACAGGGCCAACCTCGGCTCTTCTCATTTGAAGGGAAAGCCTTCCTAAATGGCTAAGAACAAAAAAGTGCATTAAGTACCTTGGAGAGCTTGAAGAGGAGGCAGGAGATCAGGAAACTCTTCCCTGGTACCCAGAGGTGCAGGATGGGGCAGTGCATTGCTGCTTTTTTTTTTTGGTTAACTCTCACCTTCTTGATCCTTTCCCAGAACTACAGAAAATCCTCACGGCACCTGGCTGCCTTCATCAGCAAGTTTGTCCAGTTCATCCACAAGTACATCACGTGCAATGCCCAGGCAGCTGTCTCCTTCTTGCAGAAGCACTCGGATCCACTCCAGTAAGCTTCCTTATGCCTGTTAGCCCATGCACAGTCAGATTGCCAGGAGCTAATCAGACAGAAGACATAAAGAGGCTGTGATAGAGTAGCTGTAAATATGGCACTTTTTCACCCTTGGCTCCCTTAAGTCTCTGTTGAGATGAGCAGCATATCTCTTTTTTATAGGTGAAAACTGAGCCCAAGGAAGTCACATAATGACTTTAACTCACATAATGGCCTAAATGTCATATTGAGGTGTTATAGTGCCCTGCAAGCTTTCCAGAGGGGCAGCTGGAGGGTCTTTCCCCAGAGCAGTGGCTGCAGGGTCTCACCTGCAGATATGTGGGGAAAATGCATTTGAGTCCCAGTTATGAAGAAAGGAAAAATCTTGTTTCTGCTTCTGAGAAGCTCTTTGTTTCAGTGTACTTACCTGTGCTGTTACTTGTGCTCATGCCCTTATTCTATTGAAAGCCAAACACACCCCTTCTTTTTCCCAGTGACCTGTCATCAGACAACAGTGACCTAGCCATGCTGAAGTCCCTCCTGGCTGGGCTGAGTCTGCCCAGTAAGAGTGGCATCTTGGACAGGGGCTCTGATGAAGAGAAGGATGGTGAGTCTGCGTGGGGGAAGAGTTATTCCAGCTGGTGAACCTGCAGTCTGTTTTGGAGAACAGGTGTTTTTGTGGGGTGTATGCTGTGCTTGTTCTTGTAGCAGCTCAATGTGTTTAGAGTGGAGAATGGCACTTGTATGCTCAGCAGTTGGGAACCAGTATCTGGGATGGGTTAATTTGTTTTCCTGCCAGTGGTATCACTACTGAAGCAGAAGAACAGCCCTTAACAAGGGTGAGTTTCCTGGTTGTGGATTTTGCCCTTTTAATCCACACTTAAGGATTGACCTGTTGGGGGGACTTTAAGGGTACATCACTCTTCCACTGTTTACAGCTTGCACAGCTTGCATGGGAAAATCATTCAGTATTAAAAGAGCTTGCAAAGCTTCTTCCTCAGTGTCAGCTGAGGGTGTGACAGGAGGTGCAGGGAGATTAGAGACAGTGTGAGAGCCAGGAATGGGATCACAGCATTGCTGGTGGCTCATGATACACCACTGCACTGGTAGGGAGTGCTGGCCAGCCCACAGGCTGTCAGGAGTGCCCCACAGGCTGTCAGGACTGCCCTGCTCTCTCTCTCTCCCCCCAGATGAAGCAGCTGCTGGCTCTCTCCCCCTGGTCAGCGTGTCCCTCTTCACTCCCCTCACGCCGGCTGAGATGGCCCCGTATATGAAGAGGCTCTCCAGAGGCCAAACAGTGGAGGGTGAGTGAGGACCTGCAGAGCTGTGCAAAGACACAGGGCAAATGCAGACATTTGTCAGCCTTGTTACTTATCTGTCAGCAGCAGCCTGGTTTCCTGTGTCAATCTCGTGTTTGGAAGTCACCAGCAGTTAGGATGTTGTTCCATTTTTGGATTAACTTGTCCATAACCTCCCGTGATTCTGTGACAGAGGCTTCCTATGATTCTGTTATCACTTAGCTCAGCAGTACTTCGATGGCCTCTGCTTTTGGGCTCTTCAAGGATCTTTAAGCATTTTGGGAGATAGTACAAGTAAGTCAAGGAGTGCTACAGTTTGATCCAGGTCTGAAGTGCTGATAGGAATGAAATACCAAACTGATGAGAAGCAGGATTTGTTAGAAATCCCCAAATGGCCTTCATGGAAGAAAATCATATTAACCTGGCATATGGGAACAACAATCTTCTCCAAAGGTCTTCTGAAATTACAGGTGTCCAGTGTTAAACCTACGTTGTGACAGTTTTCCTTCCAAGGTAGAATAGGACAAAAAAGTCCTGCCTGGACCCTGTTTTTTCAAGAGACTCTGTGAAGGTCTTTAGTTACAGAAGAAGGTGTTCTGGAACTGAAACCTCTCACCCCATTGCATTCCTTCCTCTGCCTGGACAGGTTGGGATGTGCTGATCTGGCACACCGCTGGTCTCCTCCTTTTTGAAGAACTGCCTTTATTACACTACCCCTGTGTGCAAGTGGGAACACTTGACGGCTTGGGAGATTGGTTTTGTGGGGAAAAAGAAAAGATTCTTTGCTGGATCAGTGAATTTCAGTCACCTTTTCAACCTGTGTCTTCTCCCAGACATCCTGGAGGTGCTGACAGACATCGATGAGATGTCCAGACGGAGGCCAGAAATTCTTGCCTTTTTTGCTGTGAGTATTGGTGTCTGAAACTGCCACTGGAAGGAAGAGATTCTTTTCACCAGAGTCTGTGTTGAACAGGCAGCTTAAGCACTGTCCTTCCTCTGCTTTTTGGGTGGTTGTTGCAGCACCTTAGGAGAAATGTGTCCTCAGTTAGCCCTGCTGAGAGCAGGCAGTCATTCCCTCCATTGCATACTGGGTCAACCATCATCTACTTTATGTCAGAGGAGGAATTAACCCTCTGTCCTCTTCCCAGGGCAAGGAGAGAGCAGAACAGCTCTATTGAAAAAGCTGTAAACTAGGGAAAACTCAGCTGTCCTACATGAAATAAGATTACAGAAGGGTACTTTAAAGTATTCAAAACCAGGATAATCTGCCTTACAAAGAGGGATTTCTGGGGTCAGCCAGTACCTGCTGGATTTGTGTTGGGCTGGATTGGTGTGGAGGGGGAGTAATGCCAGTCTGAGGAGTTTGTGCTCCCTGAATGGCCCCGTGATCCACATTTGTCCATCTTTCAGACAAACCTGCAGAAGCTGATGAGTTCATCAGAGGATTCCTGCCGAAACCTGGCCTTCAGCCTGGCTCTGCGCTCCATTCAGAACAACCCCAGGTGAGCAGCCCTGCAGCTGAGGCTGTGCTGGCTGCTGGTCTGGGCTGGACTGACACTGCCATGTTTCCCCCCCAGCATTGCTGCAGATTTCCTGCCCACCTACATGTACTGCCTGGGCAGCCGAGACTTCGAGGTGGTGCAGACAGCACTGAGGAACCTGCCTGAATACACCCTCCTGTGCCAAGGTAAGTGGAGATCTGGGGCATGCTTGGCCTCACAAGGGTCAAAGCTGGGCTTCTGTGCTGGGAACAGCTCCCCTGGGAAGTTGCCAAGGATTGCTGTTGCTTGGACCAGGCCGTCAATACAAATCAGCTTTGGGCTGAGCTTCACAAGGGGGGCTTGTCCTAGAGACAAGGGGAGCTTCCTTGAAGTAGATTTGTCTCCCTTACAGTTTTCTCTTGAGTTGTGACCTCTCACATGATCACAAACCCACCGAGCTGTTAGAGGGGGGATTGTGCCGTGTTCTTATGGAAGGACAGATTTCTCCTGTAGCTGCAAATGCTCACCCAGTGGTTGTTGGTGGATTGCTGCTGCTTGCACGTGGAGCCCTCGGGCCAGTCCTCACTCTGCCTTTCCCTTCCCTTCCCCAGAGCACGCAGCAGTGTTGCTGCACAGGGCCTTCCTGGTGGGCATGTACGGCCAGATCGACACCAGCTCTCAGATCTCAGAGGCCTTGAAGATTCTGCACATGGAAGCCATGATATGAACACGTGGTTCTGGGAGTTTCACTTCCCGAGGAATTAATTTAATGGATTCATCAGCTGCATTTCAGGCCTGTGAGAAGAACAGTGTGTTGCAACCCATGTTTGCTGGAGGATCAAAGAGGGGACGTGGCAGGCCAGACTGTGCTGGAAAAGGAGAGGGTGCTGACTGAAGATCAGCAAGGGACAAGGATCAGTCTGGCTGGCTAAAGATGCCATTATTGTGGGAGAAAAATCTCCTGAACATTGTGCCAAACAGGGACCACTTCCTTCATGGGGTCTTGGGGCAGTGGCTGTCGGTTTGTTTTTGGGGGTTTTTGTCTCTCCAAGAAGGCAGAGCTGCTGGGAGAGCAGAAGGGAGTGAGTGATGGCCCTTGCACTTGAAGTATCTGCACTCTCTGTGTTGGAGAGAACATAAAGATTTGTGCAGGGGGAGAGACCACTTTGGTTTCTGGGGGTGGGGGTTTTATTTTTTTTATTTTATAATTAAAATTCTCTTTGTTTCCACTGTGCCTTTCTCTGCTCCCTTGGGCATAGCTTGACATCTCTCTCCCCCTTTTCTTCATTCTCTCATTATTCTAGACAAAGCATCTGTGGAAGATCTGTCTCCATGGCCAAGTGCTCACAGACCTGTCTTGGCCTTTTACAGGATATGCAAGAAATGGAGCAGATTTGGAAGGGTCAGTGGGGTACCATGGATGAGTTGAGTCAGCACCAACTGCTGACAGGATAACATTTTAGAGGTTCCTTAGAAAACTTTTGTTTAAAAACAAATAAACCAAACTTCTTGGTACATCTGCAAACATCCCAGCAGCTGGCCACTGTCACAGTGGAGTCTTTGAACAAGCAGCTGGGTTTCCTCTTTAGGATCTGCCAGTTCCTCCCTATGACTCTTCTGACCACTGCTCTCTGGTCCTTGCCTGTGGATAGGGGTGATGGCTTATTTGAGGACAGAAGGCTGGGGCCAAAACCTTCCTTTCCCCTGCTCCAGAGAAATCACTGCTCTGTGTGCTGGTTCTCCAGCCTTGCTTAATTCTAGTCACCAGTTTGTTCTCATGTCATTTGTCTCTATTCCTCTGGGGCTCCACTTGTTAGCAGAGAAACTCTGTAGTATACTAAAGACAAACATCCTGGAAGAATTTTATCTCTGTCTCCTTGCTGGTGGCAGGGACAGTTGTGACCTCATAGATGGCTGGGTGGAGAAATACTGTCTGTTCTTGGATATGAGAAATACCACAGCTGAGCACTTTAGCTGGTGTGTCAAAATATGAATGAATGTCCAGCTGGCTTTGCAGAGAGACGGAGAAGAAAAGGGGGAGAACTGAACCCCCCATCAACTCTAAGTAGCCTTGTCTTTAAATAGAGATTAGAGCCATCAGTTATGGATGCAACATGCTCTTTTCCTCAGCAGCATCTGCTTCGCATCCGGAGCCACTACTGTGGCAATTAGCTCCATATAAATTATGTGGAGGAACAGCTGAAGGAGATCAAGTCAGTGGAATGGGTTTCCTGAGGGGCTCAGTGACAGCAGGATTAACGCCTGTCCAAGGGGAGCTGGTAATCTCACTGGGAACCCTTACCTTAGTCCCTTATCACACATCATTAAGGCTCTGCTCAGTTTGTCAGAGCAGGGAGGGAGTTCTGTTGATGCTGCTGTGGGCCTAGAGCAGCTGGGAGCTTGTGGGACTTCCTGGAAAAGGGCTTTTGACAGGACTTTGAGTCAAGGAGCAAGGAAAATGTCTCAAGACTGTTATTGCGCAAAGACAGTGAGTCAAACACAATAGTGGTGCTTTAGTGAAGATCCTTTCTGCAGCTGGGGCTTTCCAGAAATCCCACTCTGGGGCTGCAACTAGAAACATTTACACGCAAAACAAAACAATGTGGTTGGTCCCAAATAGTTTGGCAATGCCTCTAGTGAGCAGACCTGCTCCAGGATGCCTGGGTCACAGGAGGAGGGCATGCTTGGATGTTGGCAGAACTCCTTCATGACCCCTCAGTCCAGAACAGACAGGTTTTGCAGAGCTGTGTGGAAAAAGATATATTGGGGAAGGTGGAAGGAGCATCTCTTTAGCAGCAGCAGCAGCAAACATCTTTTGGGAGATCAGGAAATGAAGTCAAACGGAGATGATGTGGGGGGAAGTTAACTCCGCAGAATTGAGACTTCCCATAGATCTCCCAGTACAAAAGTCATCATCTGTGGTTTGTTGATCTCTCCTTTTTGCTGTGTTGAAGGTTCCCACAATGCATTTTCTCTGCTGTCACTCTGCTTGGACCCGGTGGAGCTAAGCAGGTTGCCTTGGCTTGAAGCACATCATCAAAACCAGATCAGTGCTGAAAACAGGGCTGTCAGGGGTGCCTGGCTGTGTGGAGACAGCTCAGGGCAGGAGCCCGTCCCTGCTGTCGGGGCAGGCAGCCGTGACAGCTCTCAAATGGTTGGTGACAGTGGTACTGATGCCCTGACACTTGCCTGTCTGTAATCTGTGCTCTGTAACTTCCATCTCTGCCTGGCTGAGCACCTCCTCTCCTCCCATCCCGGCTGAGCTGACAGTGTCACCCTTCACGGCTCTCCCAGCCTCCTCCCGGGGCTGGGGCCATCTTCTGTGTCTTCAAGAGTTTGTGCCTTGATCAGAAGAGGAGCAGAGAGGTTTGCAGGGTCTTTCCTGGCCAAGCCCACGGAGCCCGTGACTTGCCCAGGGCACAGCACTGCTCCCATCTGCCTTACAGGCAGCACATCCCAAACTGGTGCAAAATCCCTGCTTAGACACTTCTCTACCATAAACTCCTGTAGTTAAGAGCTTTTGTAAGAGAACTGGGTGCCAGAGCTGGTGTCTGGGGCTGGGAAATGTGCTTAACACTGGTTCATGGGGGGAGGCTTTTTGTCTTCTCAGATACACTGGGAATCCCATTCCAGCAGTAGAGGGAGACACGATGGGGAAGAGAAAACTGGCCAGGGTTTTTTTTCTCATCCTGTGGCTGCACCCAGCTCAGGGCAAGGCTGGGTTTTTGTCCAGCATGCACACGATGGACCTTCACTGCTTGGCTGGGCACAGGTGGGCATCTCTAACACACCTGCCAGGCCCTGTGTGGCTGGAATTGTGGCCCCTCACGTGTTCCAGTGTCCTGGAGGTTTGTGGCTTTTTGACACAGCTCTGGGCAAGGTTGTGCATCCCAGGACCCGTGAGGGGTGTCCTGGATCAGGATGTGAATTTGGCCATGAGCAGGGCATGACTAACCAGGGAGGTGCCTGCCTGTCCCTGACTCAGTGGCTGCTGCCTCTGGGCCACGCTTGGCACTGGGGAGCTGGACGAGTCCCAGCACTGAGCTCAGAGGGAAATCTGCCCGAGCTGCTACGTCAACAGCAGAAACTCAGGGAGAGCTGCACAGGTAACAGCCACCAACTGGGATTCCATGGCAAAGGCTGATGTTGTGCCGGCCGTGAGAAATGAGAAAAGGTAAAGGGAAGCCTCACCTTGCAAGGAGCAGCAGGCAAGAAGCCTTGTGCAAAATAAAAAAGGAGAGGAGAGCTCTATCTCCATTACCTCGTGTCTGCGAGTGGAGTCTATTCCCAGGACTGCTCCCTGGGGCCCTGCCATCTTCTTCCTCCAGCCAACCTCATCTGTGACCTCCATCAGTGACAAATGCAATCCTGGCCCTGCCTGCCCTCAATTAACTTCCTTCTGGCCATACCACAGTTCAGGACAGTACAGTTCACACTTAACTCCAGGACTTGTTTGCTAAAAGCTAAAAATGGTAAGACTTTTGTTAACTTCAGGAGTGTCAAGGCCAGCCCCATGCCAGCTAAGTAGCCTGGCTGCTACAGGGGTAGCATTTGCCTAAGGTGGACTGATCTCTGTCTTGCCTCTCCTTGTATTTAGATAATTTGCCCCTAAAGTAGCAGAATATAGAGCTTGAAATTTCCCATCATTTTAAAATCAGGAGAACTCTATAATAACATATCTGCCTGTCCTGTGTTGCTGGTGGTGTTTTGGTGTCAGCCTGTTTGCAGGAACACCATCTCTAACGCAAGAAGATACTGGCAAAAAAAGTCAAGACCCCCAGCAACAGTTAAAAAATTAATTAAGCTACAATTGCCCAGACATTGCTGAGTAATTATTAAGCTGTAAGAATTGCTAATTGTCTTATTAGCATTAAGCAATTATGCAAATAATGGAAAACATACCATAAGAGTAATAAAATTACCTCCCTTTCTCTCTCTCTTTTTTTTTTTTTAATCAATAATGATATTCAAAATCTAAAGGGATGCATATGGTTTTATTGTATCTTTGGAGAGGAGTGAGACATCTAAGGGTGCTCAGGCTTTTTGGGGCATCCCAAAACACATCTACCATGAGTTCTCTTGCGGAGCTTGTAGTGCCCCACACCAGGCTGTCCCCTGGTTCTGCACCCACCAAGGCACCACACAGGGACACGGTGCCAGTGGCTGTGGAGGACACAGAGTGACCACAATGGTATGCCAGGACTGGAGAGTCCAAATTTTGTACTGTCACAGATGTTCTAGGGGAGTCCCTGTTCTCCCCCTAATAAAGCACATAGTGCTTCGGGTTTGGTCTGAGTGAAAACAAGGCAATTTGTAGATTTTCCCATCAATTCAGTGCCAAGGTGGAAAGTTCTGGCCTTTAGAGCTACTCCATCTCAAGGACTTTATTGCTATAAAGTTCATAACCTGAGGTAAGAGCTGGCTCCTTTTCCAGGTGAGGTTCCAGCTGGATTTCAGGGTTTAGCAATAAGCTGAATTATGAGCAAGTGTCTTTGTGTTCCTGGAAACAAGAACAAGGCCTCGCTTACCCTCACTACTGGGAAAAGGACACTTCACTCAGTCATCTCTGCAACGGGCCTGGAAAACACAAAGTGATTTTTTGCTTCAGCACGTTCACACTGTTAATCACTAACAAATTTTATTGGTTTTACAGGCTTTAAACTCTGCTCTACTGATAAGACACAGCATTTCCAAGTGCCCAAGCCAGTTTCTGCTCCAGGGTGTGTCCTGCTCCCATGGTGGTGCCTTGATAAACCTGGGGTCACTTCACCCAGTTGCATGATCCAAACAGGTTTTGGTCTGCAAAACACACCTCTGCTTTCGCTTTCTGATAAGAATGGGGATGTTTGCAGCTCCTGGAGGACCAGAGAGAGTGTTCTGCCGTGGCAGTGCAAAGACTGGGAATCACCACCAACTGTTTCACCTCCTTGGAAGACAAGGGGAGATCACCTTATGAAATAAATACCATCCCCAACCCTCTGAGAGAGCTGCTTTTAGCTCCTTGGGACTGGTGACCCACCAAGCTGCTGTTGATGGACTTTTCATTTTTCCTCTCACTTGGTGTGTAGGATGCAGGATGTGAGCAATCTCTTATCTTTGTTGCCTGGAAATGACTTTCTGAAATCACCCTCTAGCCCGTCCCTCACCTCACTGCAGTGGGGGACAGGAAAGCCAGCAGGAGATCTGGCTGGTGGGCTGGAGGGACAAGGGAGAGAGACTGTTTTCTGTTTTGGTGTGACATTGTGTATACCTGGGTGGTGGGACACTCTGCTCTGATGCTCCCTGGTTTTGGTCCTTTGAGATTTTAGGATAATGGGTTTACCATTTATTAGCTTTTCAGGGGGATGTGTGGCAGAGGGATTTACCAAAGGGCCTTTTCCTGTAACTTCACGTTTCTCTTTCATCTTCTTGGAAAAATTGAAGAAGAGGAAATTCTTGTTCAGACTTGAATTTCATAATAACTTTTTTTCTGCTACTTTTGCAGGTCAAACTAGTCAGACTCTGAGGGGAGGCAGGTATCATGTGGAAGCATTTCTGCCTGAGTAGCTGTGAAATTGTTGGGGCTTTCTTTTCCCTGTTTGGGGCCTTTCTGTCTCTGTGGAGTCAGCCTGGCTGCCTTCTGGGAAGAGAGAGCTGATGAGGCATGTTACTGATGAGACGAATACTTTTTCCTTCTTGTTTTAAATCCCTCAATTTAATTCAAGCCATTGGCACGGGGATGTATGAGAGCTCTTGGCTCTGACACACACTTCCTATTGTTGGGAGTGAAGAGCCCTGCGTACAGCCCGTGGCAAAATTATGAAATAGCTCCATTTGATCAGCTGATTTCTCCCAATAGTTAAAAGATGTGATTTTTTTTTCTATGATGCTAGGCTCTCTTATGAGAAATAAACATGCATCACTTGATTCTCAGCTTCATGAGGCCCCATATTTTCTGATACAAGGAATCAACCCTTCCCCGCCTTGAATCTTCAAGCTGACCAATGTTGGTTGGGTCTTTTTGGGCTTTAGGGTGGCCTAGTCAGATATTGAAGTTTTTTCTCTGCTAATGGTAAAATCCATTGGTTACTGCATATGGGAACCAGGATAAATTCAAGAGGTGATGGCAGAGTGATCCCTACTAGTTACAGTCATAGCAACTGTCAGGAGGCAGCCAGCAATTCTCCAGTGCAGTCTGGTATCTAAGAAGAGAAAAGGACTGAGGAAGAAGAGTGTCTATAAGTAAAGAAGAATAAATCAGTCCATGTCTGTGCATTGCTGCTCCAACAAGCTTCCAAACACACCTTGGGAAGGGAGCTAGGGGAGCAGGCACTGTGCTCCAGGACACACTTTGCTCCATGAGATGTGCATCACAGGTGGAAAACCTCACCCAGCTGCTCTGGGAAGAGCTCTGTGAGCAGAGGCAAGGTCTGCGAAACAGGATAAGGACCTATAAGGCTCCCTCGAAGGAAAAGATGTAGAAAGGAATGGTACAATCCGGAGTAAGGATTTGAAAGCATCATCCCCTGAGGAACATCCTGGGAGAAGAGTGGTTGTGGGTAACAGGCAGCTGCACAGGCAGCTCTGCTCCCTTCCTGCCCTGTTCCTCTCAGTGTGTGTTAATTTACCTGTTGGTGCATTAAAGAATCATCATAGCTGCAAACTCCCACAGAGCTCTCCTTAATCACCAACTAACACTGCACCGGGCTCTGCTGCCTGTGCTTTGGAAAGCCATCACTGGGCCAGCAGTAATACTCTTACTGCATTAGCAAACTCCTTCAGCAATGTCATTTTAATCACCTTAGTGGGTAACGTGGACCTGATTCTCCTGGTGCACCAAGGGCTGTACCTCCAGACTAACCCTCTCTTGGGATAAACAGCTTGGAGCCAGCAACTAATAGTTTCTTCTTCTGGTGTCTGCAAGCCTGGATTTGTGGTAAGACCATCCCAGTGCAAAACAGGGCACGGTGCAGGGAGGGACGAGGTGAAATGGAGAGGTCTGTGATACTCAGGAAATCACAGCTGCTCTGAGGCCAGCCTGGCTTTCCACTCCGTGGGTCTGTGTCCCCTGCCACCCAGCCCCAGCTGCCCCTTCCCAAAGCACGAGGTAATGAGAAGGGACTAACTGCATTGACTCATTAAGCTGGGTTTGTTAGAGGACAGATTGTCATGTTAAACAAATATATTTTTAAAAAAACTAAGTCTCATTCCCTGGGTCGTGCCCCATCTGGGCCATTAAATCTGGAAGGGGTAAGTACAGCTGTGTCAAAGCTGTGCTCAGGAGATGATTTTCGCTGTTTGTGACTGACAACCACTCCATTTCCAAAGCTCATTTCCTTCTCCTCGTTTCCCAGTGCTGCACTATGTCGATTGGAAGCGCAGCAGGGGATGCACACTGCTAAACAGAAACTCCACAGACACATTTCCTAAACCCAGCGCTTCCTCTGTTTTGTCACCGAGCCCGAAGTTACCTGGGGATGGGAAGGGCTGCTCGTCGTTAGCCAGGCTTTTTGTAAATTATGCAACTTTATCAAAGGTGTTGTGGAAATGTGGCACAGCTCATCTTTCAGGGCTCCAGCAAGTGTCTTTTTTGAGGGGTAAAAACCCAACTTTGAGTTAATCCAGCATTTCTTTTGATTAGTCCCTTGGTAGTTAGATTAATTTTGAGTGCAGATGTTTCTGCTTTCCATCACAGAATACACCCAGGACTTGGGAGCAGGCTCACAGTGCCATATTTCCTCCTCACCACACCGCTCTTGTTACGGTTGTGCAGCAACATATGCTAAGGCCTTATTACAAGGGATTCCTATAAATGGCATAAAGGATTAATAATGTATTTATAACACAACTTTGTTTTAGTATAAAGTGATCTATAAATTTGTAATAAATGTTTTATAATGTTTTTGTAGCCTGTTATAAATGATAAATGGGAGACTATAGATGCCACATCAAATATTCATGCTGCATTGTGTGCATTATTATGCCATTACTGTTCAGGAAACCATTAATAATAAAGTGAATGGAGATGTAAAAGTTGCTGACATGCCCAGCAAGCCATTTATAATGAAATGTATAATCCTTACCATAAAGTAAATACATTGGCCAGTGATTGTTGATGAAATGGAAACACTCTGAATTATTTGTGAGGTATTTATATATTAATGTATATTATCCATATCATGTCACAGAAATGCCGTTAATATATTATATGTATTATTGATTATTTTAACCTAATTTATAGGCAGCTGTTTAAGTGTTACCTTGTCTCTTCTCATGTTTTGTCAGCTGCATGAGGTCTGGTGAGTTATTTTACGGGATGTCTGTGCTGCGGGGCAGCTGCTGCGGGTTGGCCATCACAGCGCTGGAAGAGCTCCTCTGTGGGGCCGGGGCGGGGAGGAAGCTGCGGGATTTTTCCATCCTGAACGATTCCATGGCACTGCCGGGAATTCCATGTCACTGCAGGGACAGACCCCCTGCTCCCGGCTGGCCTCCCTCCCTCGCCACAGCGAGACCTCTGGGCAGGTTCTGGGCAGCCGAGCTTTGTCCTCCTTCATCCTCTTCTCCTCCTCCTCCTCCTCCCTTGCCCGGCGGTCTCTCGCTGGGGTGGGAGAGGCCGCGGCACTGCTCCCGCTCGGTGCTGCTGGGGGACCATTTAGGTGATTTATGGTGCTTTTTAACTTTTCCTCCTCCACACGGGGAGAAAACATCCCTCCCAGTGACCATGACTCACGCCTCTGCTGGTGGCCGCCCCTTGGGGCAGGACGTTTCGGCGTTTCCGTGTGG
>VZRO01002977.1:52633-112610 GCA_013397915.1 Daphoenositta chrysoptera
GGGCTGGGGCCATCCCGCCGTCCATCGAGCTGCACACCCCGGGTTCTCCATCTGCTCAGGAGCCCTCGCCCGGCTGTGCCTATCTCGCCATCCATCAAGTTGTGGATAGGCTGTGTCCATCCCGTTGTCCATCGAGCTGTGGACCCCGTCCTTGCACCGTCCCTGGGCTCTTGCCCTCCCTGTGGGCACATCACCAGCAGCATTCTGCTCACACCCACGCTCAGCATCTCCAAGAGAAAAGCTCCGCTCTCCCAGCCTACGTGCTGGTTTTTTCCATGTATTTTTCCTTTTTCTTCCCTCAGTAGCTGGATTATAAATGTTCTAAACGCGTCCTTTCCATTGCAAAACAAGTTCAGGCACCGATCTTCGGGACAGCGTTTCCTTCTTTGCTGCTGTGTTTGCTCTGGCTGGGCTCTCCTCGCTCAGCCCGACAGCAGCGCAGCGCTCCCGAGTCGCGAGGTGAGGGCTATTTAAACAAAATGCAGTAAAAGGGCAGGGCCCCACAGCCACTGGATTCCCGCACATCCTTGTTTTTCCCATCTAGAGCTCTGTCTGTGGGAGGTTGAGTGCTTCCCATGCCATGCTGGTGCCACTGCTGGTGCCTTGTGGGTTTTGAACTGTCCCTGCCCAAATGTTAACAGCTGGGAAGGTGAATTGCCAAAGGGAGTCAAAGATCCTGCTTCATAGGTTGGTTTTTTGTTTTTTTTTTTTTCCTTCTGGGCTCTTTGGACTTTGAGATGTGGGGACTGAGGGGAAGATTAAGGCAAGGGAGCACTGGAAAGAGTGCCCAGGAATATTGATTTAAGCGTTAGGTGTCTCCTGGTCAGGTGTGCCCAGCTGGGTGAGGAACAGGCTGGGTGGTCTGTACTGCAGTTTTCCTCGTGTCCCATATATTCTGCCTGTTTCCTCATGCTCCCAGGACAGCTTGCCACATGGGTTTGTGTGCAGTCATCCCTCTTAGAGGTGTCTTGCTTCTGGTTGAACCCAAGAGAAGACCTCCTGCTTTCTCTCCTCTATTGTCTTGATACTTGACAGAAACGGGAGCAGACTTGGGCAGCAGGAGGTTAGTACAGGAGCTCCAGGCACGCTTTGTTGTCCCAGTGCTTGGGCAGTCACTGCGGTGTTGCTGTGTATGACTTCCTGACATGTTGTCATGTCCATGTGACTCCAAATATTTCCTTTCCTTCCTTTGATTCACAGTCCCACAAGTACAGAACGCCAGGGCAGAAAGGCTGAGGTGTTCTCGTGGAGGGGCTGTGAGTGCTTCCTGCAGCTGGCCCATCCGGCACACACTGGAATCATCCTGCTGCCCAGTTTAGTGGGTTGTGTATAATCCTTGAACTGTGCAACAAGGGGAGTGGATAGACATCTCTTAAATAAGTTCTCCTGTGCTGAAGAGGGAAGATGTTCCTTGAGGCATCTCTCTGTTCCCACTCATTTTCTTTTATGGTGGACATTCTGCCTGGCTTTATTTGGGACATCACAGAAGCTCTTTCTGACTCGGACCAGCTCAGCAAGGGCTGCCTGAAGGTTAAAGTAAGAGAAGCCTTTATTTGTGACCTCCTTCATCAGTGTCAGTGCTGTAATACAGGGAAGCACCACGTGTACCATTGGGCAAAGTCCTGCTAGAAGGAAATGTCAGGTGGTTGGTGGCCAGGGCTGCCAGGTGCCATGTGTCAGATCCTGGGGCAGAATACTTGTGCAGATTCTCCATGTATCCCTAAAAGCTTCTCTGAGTGTTCTTGGTGCTGGGGACAGTGGTGGAGAAGTGCAGCTGGGTGCAAGTGTGGCTGTGACTCCTGCTTCCCAGGGGTTCATCCTGGGCTCCTGTCCTTGCTTCTTCCAAAGATCCTAGTTAAAGATTAAAAACATCAGACTGAAAGTAAAACTAGAAAGGGGCAGTTGGTGTTTGGAGCACTTGGTGTGTTTGCAGCAGCTCTGTTGCATAAATCACTTGCAGAACATGATTCAGTCACAGCATCAGTTTTGCAAGAGTGTATTTTCTGTCTTGGTTTACACAAATGACATTCTTGGGCTGAGTGCAGGGGATTTCTCCTGCAGGAGCCTGAAAAATTACCAGGAAAACTTCAAGCTCAAAACAAGGACATAATCATGGGTTTCTCTTGTGGGGTATGTGCCTCAGAGGACAGGCTGGTGTGGGTCTCTCTTTCCTTCCTGTTTTCTTGCTGGATAACATATGGAAAATATGATAACTTCTCTCAGACTTAACTGGTGTTGGCTTGTGTGCTACCAGTGAACAGGGCAGGCTGTGTAAAATTAGAAATGCATTTCCCACTCACTTCCCACTCACGCAAGAGAGAAAAGGGGGAGAGGAGATCCATGCTGAATTACCATGGAAATCCACTTCCTTTTTGCCCCAGATGAGGAGTGCTTCGGAGTCAGTCCCAGCTGGCCACAGGCTGTGTCAGGCAGACTCCAGCCCATTTTCTGGGATCATTGTAGAGCCCAGGGACATCTCTTGTCAGAGGGACTTGAAGCCTGGTGGCAGCATGGTAGGAGGCTGAGGTCAGCAGCTGCCACGTGTGGTGGTGAAGGTTGTGCAAGCCTCAGCCACGATTTTAGTGGCCTTGTCCTGATGAATGAGTTAGAGGAGGCAGGGGAGCTGTGCACGCTCACTCAGATATTAATGCCAGATGTCAAGGAAAGGTTTTGATTAAGATCCTTCTCTTCGTCCAGGATCTTGCTCTTTCCCAGACTGCAAGCTGGTGTTCTGGGAATGGGCTGGTGGGGAAATTCCCCTTGGCAGCCGAGCAGCAGCGGTGCCCTTTTCTCCAGCAGCATTTCCAGGTCATTGCCAGCTCAGCGGGGCAGGATGAGGTCAGCCTGGCCCTGCTGGATGGGTTGTCTGCAGTCTTTCTCCTCTCCCAAAGGCCGGGGTGAAGCAGAGCCGCCTGGCTCGGTGGGTTTGTGGTTTGTGTCAGGCGTAGGCAGGGGAGGATGGCTCGGGGGTCACCCTGGCAGCACTCTGTCCCTTGCCAGCCAGAGCAGGGCAGTGGGGAGCAGCATTCCTGAGAGGAGGATGAGCACATGGGGACATCTCCTGCCTGGCATTCCCAGCCCTGTCCCACCTCCCCAGGTTTGCACCTCCAGAGAGAGCACAGCTGAAAGGTTCTGTTCCCAGCTGGGTTTGAGGCCCCTGCCCAAGGACTGTGAGCTGGCAAAAGGTGCCTCACTCTTCTTCAGTGATCCTTTTGACTGCACATCTCATTGTAGAGAAAATAGCACAAAAGTGCCAAAAAGCAGAAACTTTTTTGGTGCCATCGAGGCTCTGGGTTTTGGTTTTTTTTCTGCTCAGTCAGTTCCAAGGTCAAGTTTCCAATCAAGTTAGTGCTTGCAGCAGCAGAGATTTCTCCTGTGGAAGCACATGTGCTTGCAGAGGACTGTGGCATGTTTGTGAGTGCTGGGTCTGTGCAGCTGGAGCAGGGGGCAGTCACAGAGACTTGTGGGCCTGAGAAATGCTCAGCCACTTATTTGCTAAGGAAAGGGTTTTTTTGGGAGCTGAAAACTTCTCTGCTATTCCTGTGCTAGTGAACTCCACTCTGATTTGTTTCCAACACTGGAGGCCTCTCTTGGGTCACATTTATATTTTTCACCTCTTCCAATTAATTCACTTGCCTGTGTTTTCTCAGTGGACAACTCCTACTTCTCCGTTTGTATTACCTTTGCTGTCTTAGGATTACATTGGTCCAGAGAGGTTTGATATTCCACGATAGGAGATGCACCAGCAAGATCAATTTCCAAAAGAAATATTATATGTAAGCAGTTCACCTGACTAGCCAGGGAAAGAGGTATGCTGAGAGGTCAGGAGACTCTTGAAATGACCGAATAACCTGGTTGTTTGCACTCTGTTTTGAGGAATAGAAGGGGATTTGAGACATTCACCATCAAAAGATCAGGGTTTTTAGGTCTCTGCTGCATGCCAGAGAGTGTACACACCACCACAGCAAACAGCATTGAGTGTGGCTGAAGGCCACTGACCGACAATAAATAGTAATTCCAGTGTCTTATATGTCAGAATGGCCAAGGAAGCTGGAGTTCCTTTTTGCTCTTGCAGTGTTTTGCTGCATTTCAATGCTACAGAGACTATTTGGGAGCAGAACTGGGAGTGAGACAGAGAGCTGAAATCACCTCCTTCAGCTGGCTCTTAAAAAAAGCTAATTTTCTGGCCTGACTTAACCCAAGTATGGTTGTATCTATTGTTTCACTGAGAGTTTTTTGGTGCATGATTATTTTTGTTGCTCTTTTTAATCCATTGTCTCAGAGAAGGGAAGTCTTTGGGCAGGAGCACTGCTTGAAGTAAAACCTCTGCAATTCCCTTTGATTTTGCACAGGAAAGAGTCTATAATTTAGAGGTGGGATGTGCCTTGTCTTTACGTGCTCTTTGGGGGAGTTTAACCTCTGGGTCTTATCTGTCATTCTTCTTTTCCTTATCCCACATAGCAGTACCAGATGTGGGAAGCAGGGAGGAGCCATAGGCTGTGGCATGATGAGCCAGCCTGTTTCAGGTGCCTCTCTTATTTATGATGTAATGCTCCACTTTCTGTGCTGAGTAGATAAAGGACCTGGCTGTTACAAGCAGTGGAAAAAGTTCCCCTGCTGCGATACAGATCATGTGTTTCTCTCATGAATAGGTCTCTCCGAGCCAGCTTTGCCCTGGCTCTCAGAGTTACCCTGGCTTATCCCAGAGGTGAGGGATGGGCTAACAGGGTGGGTCCACACAGGATATACAGGTGCTACATAG
Organism: Daphoenositta chrysoptera; assembly: GCA_013397915.1. Lineage (NCBI taxonomy): Eukaryota > Metazoa > Chordata > Aves > Passeriformes > Daphoenositta > Daphoenositta chrysoptera. The sequence continues at coordinate 57,396 of VZRO01002977.1, forward strand.
AAAAAAGGCAAAAGTTGGTGCTGTTTTCTGTTTATCAGTGAGAATTCCCTCTCAGATGTCAGCCTCTCGCTCAGCTCTGTGCCAGCAGGCACAAAGATTGTAAAGTGAAACGGGGTTATCGGAAAGGAATTGACCCTGCCCGCTTGCCTGGGCAGAAGGAAGCAGGGTTGGAGAGCAGGGCTGCCAGCCAACAGCCAGTTTTGTGTTCCCTGTTTAGCAAGTGCCGGTTTAAAACAAAGTCAGTTTAAAACAAAGCTGATGGTGGCTGTTTCCTAAGCAAGGGACATGCTCTGCTGTGGGTGAGGGAGCACACGGTGCTGTGGCTCTGCTTCCAGCAGCACAAACTCTCCTCCCTGCTTTCATCCCCGTCCCAGCACGTCCAAAGCTCCGAGTTCCCAGCACAGTGCAGAGACAGTGGCATCTGGGTTGGACCAGGGAGTGGGAAAGCAAATCTGGGGAGAGGTGAAGAGGGAAGTGATGTCTGGGGAGAGCAGAAAGGAATTGTTGACTTTGGCTTGAGTTTGCAAACAGTAATTGTCACTTCCTTTTCAGTTACTGATTATGATCACAAGTCAAAAATTACAGCCCTAGGGAAAGCAGAGTAAGATTTCTGCTGGCAACTTTGGTGTTATCACATGCAGTATGGTGTGGGCAGAGGTTTTCCCAGGCAGATTCCTGGTGCTGGTTTTGCAGAGTTCTGCCAGAGGCAAACGAGGATTTGAAACCAGAACTCATGTGCTGCTGGATTCAGGAGCTTCTGAGATCAGAGGATATGGGTGTGTTGGAGAAGCATGTGATACGTGCAGTGTGTGAGGGATCCATGAGAGACCTCCTTGAGGCTGAGCTCTCTCTGTGTGGAGACAACTTCCAAGACAGGAGAAGAACATGGATGTGACTGGAAAGTACTTTCAGAGAGTGTTAACACCTGGCCAGCAGGCACTGGTGTATCTTTTTGAGGTGGGAGAGAAGCAAGGCTTTTCTGGGTGACAAAAACCCACCCCATGAGTTAGAGGCTGCTCCTGGCTGTCTCAGCAGAACCCCTCAATCTGCCTGGGATGGTTTGGACATCAACGTGTCCTGTCCACAGGCAGCTGTGGGAGTCAGCCCTGCAAGGCTAGATGTGCCAAAATTGTTATGCACTGCCTGTGGGCAGATGCTGTGACTGCTGTACACCCCTGTCCTGGGAGGCACAGCAGGTCTGTGACTCTCGGGTGGGATCTGATCTCTCTGGAGCCTGTCCCAGGGTGGGATGGGGTGCTCTGTCACCTGAGCCACTGAGGCTCCGAGAGGTTTGAGAGCTGGAAGTGAAGCAACTCCACTCTACATCACCAACTTGAGATTTTTCTCTTCTTTCTGTATTTCAGAAACTTCGACTCCCTCAGAAAAGAAAATGTGTACGAGAACAACAAGTTGGTAAGTGACTTTTAATGTTTACTTTTGGTCTAGTCCATGAGCTGGCACTTTGCTCATGTGATTTAGCAACAGAAACCCTGCAGACACAGTGTGCCGAATGTGCTGTGTTCCAATCCTTTCCTTAACCTGCACCTTCCAGCCTTCTCCCTTGAACAGCAGTGTCCAGCCTGGCTGGCTGCTTGAAAGCACCTTCAGACTGTTCATACTTCTTAGCTGGCCACACAGTGATGCCTGTTTCCAGTGTGTCCTGTGGCAGCAGGAGCTCAGGCTGAGGTGCTAGAGCTCAAAACATGGACATGTTGAGTATGTGATGCTCTGAGGGATGGAGCAGGAGCTGGGAAGTAGCTGGTGTGAGCGTGGAAGCACAGGGAGTGTCCTCCCACTTCTGTTCCTTCCTGGTGCAGGGGATCAAGGTGGATACATCCTAAAACCTGATGCTGCCTGGACACTTCATTCCAGCCTGGCACTGGAGTTTTTCATGTTCTTTCCACAAAGAAAATAGAAGTTAGGCAGGCCAACCCCCTCCTGCACTGGATTCAAGCATGGTCTTAGTGATCCAAGGAAGGATTTTCCTCTCCTTTTCTCCATCACAAAAGGAGAGGCAGCGAATTATAACATTTCTCTTCCCTTGGCATTGCTCCACACAGTTTCATGGCTGCTTGGCAGGAGCTTGGGATCTGAACGAACCATGGCAGCTTACCCTTGTGTGGGCTGGAGGAGTGACATGCTCTCAGGCAGTGAGCTGACTGAAGTGCTTCTTGCCTCTGGGAGAGCTGAACTTGTCCCCCCATGGCTCCTTAGCTTCTGCTCCCCTTCATCCCTGGCCGTGTCCACAGCTCCCGTGACAGACCCTGTGTCCCCAGGCTGGGGCTGCAGCCTGTGAGCAGTTAGTGACACTCTGGGGTGCAGCCCGGTGTGTTCCTCTCCTCCAGGGGACATTCAGACCATGCGTTTTGCCCTGGAGGTTTGGTATTTGGCAGGAGTCAGGGCCTCTTTGCCATGGAAGCGTATCTTGGCTGAAGTGCTGAGGATCCCTGAGTGTTGCTCCTTCTCCAGCTGGGCTGATGGTGTCTGCTTGTGTCTGGGAAATGAGCTCTGCGAGCTGCCTCCGCAGCTTTTATTAATGAAAAGCTTCTTTGTGCTTCTCATAAAGAGTTGCTCCCCTCCTTTGTTGCAGTCTGCGTGTCCCCTCCTCCCCCTTTCTTAGTTTCTTTTATGTCCTTTGTTTTGCTCTCTCTTCCTTACTCCACCTGCTGCGGGAGGACTTGTCTGTGTTGTCCTTTCACTGCTGGTGTCCTGCTGCCTTGGCTGTGCTGTCACTGGGACTGACCCTCCACTTCTCTGGGGGCTTCTGGGCTGGCCTCCCCCTTGGGCTGCTCTGCATCCTAGCTCCTACACTTCCTTGCTCTGGCTGTCCTTGGGATAAAAGTGGGTCTGATTTCTCCCAGCATTATTCCTCTGCTGTTGTCCAGACCCTCCTTGATGCCTTACTCGTCAGAGACTTCTTTTCAAGGGCTGTGTTGTGCATGTAAAAAAGCCTTGTTTGAACTGCAATTTGCCACATAAGGTCATCTCTCAAGGAAGAATGTGTCGCTTCTCAAGTGCCACAAAACCAACCCCAAACCCTAGAAAAATTTCAGTTGGTGGCATTTTTTTGCTAGAGATTTCAAAAATATACAAAGAGGAGAAAAGTTTCTAGAGGCCTTGAATTCAGTGCTGGTGCTGTGGTGTCGCAGGTAGAGCCTGTGCCAGAGGGAAGCTGTGCCAGGCCAGCTCAGGTGGCCTCGAGCATATCACTTTCCCATTTTGCATAGACATGGCAGCAGTGGCACTTTCTTCCCCTGGAAAGCACTTGGAGCTGCACTGATGAAAAATACAATGCAGAAACAACATGTTGATCCTTTAAAAGCCAAGCCTGAGCAGGCAGGTGGAGGAGAAGGCAACTGGCTCCTGTGAGGTGGTGATCCCGTTGAGTCTCCAGGCAAGAGCAGTTCCCAGGAACACGGGGATGCTGCAGGCACAGGGGACACCACATCCTAATGCTGCTCTCTGCATTTCTCCCCTGGCTCTGGCCATACCAGGTGTGCACAGAGCATCCTCCTCTTTGTGGTGCAGGCAGCCCCTCACACTTGTTCTGTGCCCACTGCCCCCGTGTCACCCGTGGCACAGTGTGGCAGGAGGTGCCATGACCTGTGTTCCCACTAAACCTCACACCAGGAATGTCCAGCAAGAACACTCGACTGGTCAGACCAGTTGTGCAGCCAGTGCAGTGGGGAACACTCCAAAGAATGTATTAAGTACCAGTTTACAAGACAGAGAAGTGCCAGGCTGGGCTGGCAGCTGGGTGACAGAGCCAGCAGTAACTGGCTGAAAGCAGCTTTAATGTCAGCTCTGTTACATTTTTACTGGGATACCCAATGGAAAAAAATGGTAATTATCTTGCTGGAAAATAGTGGCTGTTTGTTTCTTCTAAGCAGGAATGGTTGGCTTGTACACCAACACTGTGTGTGTCCTTGCCAGAGGTCAGATGTGGAGGGGTTTAATATATTCAAGTTTGGTTTTTTTAACCCTTTCACTGTGGTCTTCAACCATAGCCTTCCTTGTGCCTCTGGTCCTGCTAGTGCTGTTTTCCTTTCCTGTATTGGCATTTCAACAGGGATGCTCCAAAGGGGGAGGGAAGGGATTTTTTCCCATAAGATGGGAAGGAAAAGGGCTGGAGAAGATCCTTAGTAAAAGCCCTAAACTGAGCTGAGCAAGGGTGAAGTGTGGATGTTGCAATTTTTTTTGTATTCTTTTAAAGGCTTTTGTTCTCAGGCAAGAGAAAATAGCTTTTGCCTCCTTTACCTGCAGTTTCAAAGCAGAGGACACCACAAAGAGGAATATTTACCCCAAATACATGTTAGGCAGCATGGAAACAGTTAAGCTGGAAGGCAGCTATGTATCAGGAATTCTTCTGCATTACACCTCTCTTCCCCCTTTCTGGTCTGGGAGAGAGTGGTCCCTCCTGCAGCCCACGATTTCCCATTTTCAGATGGAGAAGAGCAGGCAGTAGGAGGCAGGAAGCTTGAACATTTGCACAGCACTCAGGGATGAAAGCTGCCTGCAAGCACCTCGCAGCCCACCGTTAATTGGGGAGTGCTCCAGGTTGGGCTGGCAGCCTGGAAACGAGTCTGCCAGCCTGGACTGACACATCCCCTTCTGCCAGGCCTGGCTCTCTGCAGCTGTGCTCTCACACACACGGGCAGGCTGGAGGGAGAGCAGGGGAAGCCCAGGTGAGTTACTGTGCAGTGAGCTATGGCCAGCTTGCCAGGCCAGATTTTTGGCTCCTTGCCTGGATTTCTCAAGGCAGTGGCTGGAAGCCATGACTCCGTTGGTTCCTACGATGTAGGAGTTAAACTGGTGCAGCTGTTCCCCAGTAGAGTTATTATTTGAGAGGGGCTGGTTGCAGTGCACTTTCTTACTTATGATGAGGAGCAGCTCTGCTGCCTGGTGTGGACAAGACCCCTGTATTTTTATTTTTTATTTTCCCTTCTCCAGGCATTTCGAGTGGCAGAGGAGGAGCTGGGGATCCCAGCCTTGCTGGATGCAGAGGATATGGTTGCTCTGAAGGTACCAGACAGGCTGAGCATCCTCACCTACGTGTCCCAGTATTATAACTACTTCCATGGACGGTCTCCTAGTAAGTAGCACATCCCTGGAGGGGTGGGAAGGTTCAGGGCTTCATTTCATGCTTTCCTTTGCCTCCTAACGAGATTGGAAAAGCGAAATAGACAGCACTGAGGCCTTTTTGGTACCAGAAGTATTTCACTGGGGGATCTGAACTCTTTGCACACCAGCCTACAGTTGCACCAGTGCTTTTGGAAGGGTACAGGGCCATGTCTTGTCTTTAAAACTACTGCCTTAAAATTTAAAATACAGTCTAAAATTTTTTGTGGTCCAGTCAGACAGGGGCACTGAAGGTTTCTCTCCATGGTCCCCACCTCAGCTTTCCATTCTCAAGCACCTCCACCCCTGTTCCAGTCTTTGCCACGCCTGAGGGCTGGTGAGAACATGGAATAAAACAAGGCTGAGCTTGTCTGAGGCTGTGCCCGTGGAACAGCATCGATGACAGGGCTTGTACAGCACAGCAGTACTGATAGAAGGAAGGAGGAGAAAATTATCACCCTAGCTGACATAATTGTGATAGAAATTCTGTCAAACATAGAACAGGCTGCAGAGCTGCCAAGGCATTATATTCATGTACTGGAGAGTTTATCTGGGCTCACAGGAGTATTATTGTAGTCTTGGTTTATATTTGGCTTTAAGCTCACACAAAATGAAATAATATGATAAACCAATTTTGCGGGTTACTCCAGAGGAAACTTTAGAAAGTGGGACATGAATGACTTAACTGGTTAAGGTGAATCTAAATGTATGATATATATTGAAAATGTCCTACATCCTGGAAAGAAAGCAATTCTCTCAGAGTTGCCGTTAATGTTTAAATTCTTCCTACTTCTCCACCTCTTTACACATTTAAGCATGATTTTTCTCTCCCTTCACAACTTCTTTGCTCCCCCTCATCATTTTTTATTTCTTGTTTTAAAACCGTTCTGATTGAAATCAAACAAATTCCATCATGTTTGTGCCAAGTGGTGAGAATCTGGGTCAGGCTGGGGTCTTTGCCCCCTCCCCCCTGCATCTTGTCTACCACGTCATCAAGCACAGCACATTTTTATACTCTCTAGTGTCCCACAAAACACTTTGGTTGCATTCCTGTTGCTGGGGTGAATGTGAATGTCTGAAAATGAGCCCAGCCTGGAATGTGCCCTCTGACACCAAGCAGAATCATGGAGTCACAGTCGTGCCCTTCAGATGGGTTCCAGCAGGACCATGAAAGAAGCAGGACGCAGGAGGACACAGAGGGTGAGCAGACCATGTTTTAGTGAGGTCATGCTTTTGTGGAAGAGCAGAGTTGAAGCCACCCATCTTTGTGCTGGGCTTTGGGAATTCAGTGCATGGCACAAGTGGGAAGTGAGGGGCAGCCCGAGCCTGAACTGTTTACTGGGTCAGCTGTCCCCTGGTGCCTGCAGTAGGAGCCCTGGGTGTTTATTTGGATAGTTGGCTTTCTTGAGGGCAGGCTGCTGGGAACTGGGCTCCCACTCTGCTCCCTGCCCTTTCTGTGTTTACTGAGCAGGGTATAATCTCTTTTCAGATGAGTGGCCATTTAAGTGGTCGCTTGGAAAGTGAAGCCGTGGCTCAAATATCCCACAAGGAACACAGAGACATCTCATTCAGAATAGGAAGTGGTGCAGAAATAACATCCTTGTGAGACATTTGGGGGTCGTGTCTGTAAAAACTTTGCACAGAGCCTTATTTCCCAGGGAAGTTTCACTTCCCAGGGCACAGGGCACCATTCCCTGCTTGACTGAAGTGTATTGGAGATTCTCTTTTCTCCACTTGTAGTGAATTTTGAGGGGTTCTATTTCATCGGCAAAGAAAAGAGAATTGGGCATTTGCAGGCTGCTAATGGCAAGTCTTGGTTTCCCCATCAGCACCACTATGGCACCTCCAAATCTTTGTAGAATTACCCATTTTTAGTGGTCATTTCTGCATTCAGCAAGGCTGTTTGCTCCCTGGGAGTCCCAGCTGGGATGTGGGGTGGACACTCACAGCAGTGAATGTTCAGGGAGTGTAGGAAGCCTGGAGCACAGCAACCTGAGTGAAGCCAACCCTCTGTGCTTCATCTCCATAGCCATAACACCTCTGCCTGTTCCAGCAGGGCCTGTTTCAGTCGGGATCAGTTCCAGCCAAACCATGGACTGGAATTCAAAACCCAAGGTCTTGCTCTCACCATCGATGGATGGCGATTTGCATTTCTTCACTTTTGCATTTCTCTTCACGAAATTCCCTGAGAAGAGAAAAATCAGCAGTTTCAGCTGAATGTTGTTGTAATTCACTTGTTGCCTCTTGCTCCTCGGTCCAGTGCTCATGAAGGAAGTCTGTGTCTGCTTGTGTGCTTTGCATGTTACCCATCAGGCACCTCTGGATCTTCTTACTTTGTAAATTACTCCTAAACCCATGAGTTTTCCTTAGTTTCCTTAAAAATATTCCGTTCTTCCAGTTGGAGGCATGGCTGGAATCAAGCGTCCTTCCTCTGAATCTCCAGAGCAACATCCTGGGAAAAAACCTGCTTCAGAGCCTCCTAAGCCAGTGCCACCCAAACTGCCTCCTGCCCACCCACCAGCCAGAGCTAAGCCAAAGGAAACCTCCCCAGTTACCACGGTAAGAAATGTGGGTTTGGGTGTTCTTTATACCTTTAATCTGTTCCGTGGGATAGAGAGTACTGGGCTAGTTCAAGGCTCCTTGTGGTAAGGACTTAGTCTCTAAATTTTCTGCTCCCTATGAGGGACTTAATCCAGAGGTCTGGTTCTGGCATAGATTGAGGTGGGGAGTCACTGGAAAAGCATCAGTAAGCCTGGATACATTGTGAACTGGACATGGGGGTCTTAGGGCATGGGTATGCTGTTCCTAGATATTGGGGATGGAGATTTTTACAGGATGTAGTGTTATTTATTTTAGAAAACATTGATTCAATTTTTGGAAATGGTTTCAAAGCAGAGTAGGGATGAAGAGAGGGTAGAAGCCCTTTCCCAGCTAATTTAAATCAGAGACCTTTGCCTACAGGCAGACAGGGCACCCTGGTCCTCTGGCTTTGTGGGAACACATTCCCCACACTCTGTCCTTCTGAGGGCTGTTCCACTTGAATGACAAAGGGATTAGAGGGAGAGGGGCTTTCCTGGATGTCACTTCTCTGTCCTGGCTGTGCATGCCACACACTCTCCTGCCTGGGAGATTTGTAGCTGTGCCCAGGGTCGTGGTCCTGCCTGCTCACCCACTGCTTCTCCCCACAGAAGCGGGTCCTGGCAGAGAGTGGGAATGTCCCCAGCAGCAGCTGCGGGGTCTGTGGCAAACACGTGCACCTGGTGCAGCGCTACTTGGTCGATGGGAAGCTCTATCACAGGAACTGCTTCAGGTACAGCAGCTCTTCAAAGCTGGGGCACAGCCCTGGGGGTCACCGAGGGCCAGCCTGGTTCCTTTGGGACTGGAGACAGAGTGGTTTGGCACATTGTTTTTAGAGTGGAGGCAGCCTGGGCTTGCTTTTGACCTGTGTGTCAGGGAAACTGCCACCACAGGTCTGTTTTCAGCTATACCTTTGCTACTTCAGGCTGTGCTATCAACAGCTCCTGTTCTGGTGCCTGAGGAGTGTGCAAACAGGTCTGCTCACTGCCAGTGTGGTACCTTCACCCTCCTGTGCATGGTGGAGTTGTGCCTGCACTCCCAGCACTCTGGAGGATGTTTCCTGAGACTTTTGTCTCCACAGGTGCAGGCAGTGTTGGAACTTGCTTCTTCCTGGAAGCTACAAAGCTGGGCCTGAGCCCGGTACGTTCATCTGCACCAGCCACCAGCAGCCAGACAACGTCCAGATCTCCGGTCTCCACAGTACTGGGAAAAAACCTGACAGTAGCCCAGCCCCTACTGCTGCCAGGGCGTTCCAGAAAGCAGCAGAACCCAAGAAACCAGAGCAGGTGTTGAAGAAACCCAGCCAGGAAGGCCTCACTAATTCAACCAAGCCATCTGTTTCATCCTCTGGAAGCTCTGGCTTCAAAAGTGTAAATACTCCGTGGTCCTCCTCAGCTGTAAATAAATCAGATGACTGCAAAGGTGCCTCGTTGGGGAATAAAAGAGATCACCATGAAGACACCCCATCAAAGCCTCCTTGGACATCTTCCACAACAAAAACACAGCAAGCCCGAGAAAATTTTTTTCGGTCCTTGGAGTCCTCCAGCAGTAAATCTTCTGACACTCAAAAACAAGTCCAGTCTCCCCACGGCCCTGATAAAACTGCCCCTGCCAGAAGCACTGCTGAGGTCAGTCGAGTGAATGCTGGGAAGGATCAGGCACGTAACCATATTATACAGGCTCTGTCTGGATCAAACACTGCTCCACACAGGCCAGGAGGACTCAGTTCCACTGGCTCCTCAGCACCTAGCAGGTGAGCACTGCTTCTCTTTCCCTTTTTACTGCCAAGATGTTCCTTGGGATAATTTGGAGAAGTCCCTGCATCTCTCTTTGCTTTGTCCTGACTGCTCTTGTGGCTCAGTTTTAAAGGCATGTTAGAGGGACACATACAAATCATTGGAAAAGAGGCCAATAAAAAGGCCCGTCCTTTCAAAAAGACTCACCAAGATGTTCTTTTTTGCAGTGGCAAGTTTTCTCCCACCAGTTCTCAGAGTCCAGCTCCAAAAACACAGTCCAGCAAAACAGGCTACACAGCACCAAAGCAGGAAAAGATTACAGACCCTGTGCCCAAGAGCCAGGCTGCCAGCAAACCTGCTGACCCTTTGCACAAGCCAGAGTCAAAAGGCATCAAAGGTGAGGATGAGTGATTGACACAGCTCTGGCTGGACACAGCACTCCAGCTTTATGCCTTCCTCTTGGACCAGCACAGCAGATGTGTCCATGACTCCAGTCCTTTCTGTCTGTACCACCACACAAGGGTTTTCTGAGCTGTGGGGCTCAACACACCTCCATTTATCCCTGTGCAATTGCTCCCTCTAGCATGGTGAGTTTTGCTACTCTGAGGATCTCCAGGTATTTGTAGTTGTACTTGCTATCATCAAACATTGGGATCATGGTGGCTTTCAAAGGCTTAGATTTTTCCAGATAGGGGACCTTACCAGAACTTTGGGATGATTTTTTGATTGCAGTTGAGGCTCACCCAGCCTCTTTGTCTGTTTTGAACCAAACTTCCATCATGGTGACTTACCAGTGGGCCAAGGGATGATATTCTGGGGCTTCCCAGTGTCCCAGGCACTTCCAGATGGCCTGTATTTTTTGGGCCAGAAGAAGTATCTGTCTGCAGTTTGCTGAGACTTTGTGGGTTTTTTTTGACTCTCCCTCTTCCTGCCCCAGCTTTTGTTCTCTGAGATCTGAGCTGGTTGTGTTGTATTGCTGTTGAATGTGCCTGTTCATGTGCTCTGTGGCTGTATTTCTGTAGCTGCATAGGTTTTTAAGTGTTTGATCTGAAAGGGACAAAATGCCACTGAGATTATTTACTACCTATTGTATCTGAATCTGTCCATGTTAAATGTGTTGAGCTGGTGCTGGTTTGCTGCAATAACATCATAGTGTCTGCCCCAGTGCATGGCTTATCTCCTAGGATTCTCCTGAGACTCAAATCTGGCTTGTTTCTTTTTATTGGATGTTTTTGTTCTTGTTTATTTTTATTTACCTTGCTATGTTCCTTTCTTCAGGAAGCACAAACACTGCTGAAGACAAGTCTGAGAGCCCAGAAGGGTGGAGATCTCGGTTGAAGCCTGTAGCCAACAAGTGAGTGTCTTTGGAGCTGGTGGGTTTCCATGACAAATGTGACCATTCCAGATGGAGATCCAGACCAGGATATCCAGAACTTTTCCTGTGGACCATTCTGCAAGAGGGATGGTTTCCTACCTTTGTCTTTTTTCTTTGCAGGGACCAAGATGGCTCTAAGAAACCTACTGGTAACTCCCAGGTGGGAACAGGGAGCCCAGCACACAAGGAGACAAAGCCAAGCCCAGTAGTTGTCCCACCAACAAAGCAGGACTCTGGTATGAAGGATAAAAGCTTTGCCTTCATTTTGCTCATCAGGAAGGGGACAGGCATTAGTGCTGCAAAGGAATGTGAGGAAAGTGTTAGTGGAGACTGTGCCTTGCTTTCAGGGGTCTTTGCTCTCTGCACCTGCTTTGTTTTGTGCCTTTGATGGGTGGCCTCCCATCCTTCCCCAAGGAGAGGGATTCAGTCTCCATAGGGTTCCCTTCTGCAAGACAGCCAGCAGGATTTCACTTACTCTCTCTTGCATGATTGTGTAATGTTGAGAAATCTTGGTGATGGTTCCCAACTGTTTATTCTCCTCCCAAATGTTTATTCTCCTCTTACTCTGGCCTTGTAATCAGTGCTTCTTCCATGTTTACTTTGGGCTTATGCCCTTCATTATCATCAAGAGAGGAGGACTAGGACTAGAAATGGATTTGGGTAGTGGTGAGTGCCAGAGACATTGGGCAATAAAGGGATTTTTTTGAGATGAGGGTTGAAATTTCTTACCCAAAACCTCTCTGTGCTTCTTAATCCAGCTTCATCTGGTGGATTCACAAAGAAGTTGTTGATTCCCAGCTCAGATCTTATCAGGAGCTGTCAGAATTCAAAGCAAGACTGGGAAGATCCTGGAGGCTCTGCCAAGAAGGGGGAAGATGGCAACCAGTTGAAAACAAACACTGCTACGTGTAAGATCTCTTTTGCCTGCTAAAGTCACTCTCTCCTCTGCACTGTCAGGGAACAGCCTGAGTGGTCAGTATGGGATATGTGTCCCCGAATTTTCTGTGGCTAACCCTGTGGCTGTTGTCATGGGGGAAAAATCTGTGTAATTAATTTTTATTAGCCAGCTTGGGCTAAGCAGGAAGCAGCAAGGCCAGAGAATTCAGTGGGAAAGGAAGAAATTGAAATAGGAATTTTTCAAGGTCACAGCCCTGTCATTCTTTAGACTTAGTGCTATGAAGAGGACCATCTCCTAATTTGGGGAACTGGGATCTAGTTGATGTCTCTGTTCCTCTTCAGTTGAGTGGCTTTAGGAAATAAAAGGAATGCAGAGAACTGTGATCCAGAGACTCCAGCTGGCAGGACCCAAAGGAGCAGGAGCTAAGGCTGCTGTTTCTTGGTTTTTCAAAGATGTCCTGACCAGTTGTCCCTATTCTTAATCCAGTTTCTTACTCCTGTTTGTTCAGGCACAGCTTTACTGTGCACCTCTTCTCCATTGCCCAGTTATCCTTGCTCTGACATGTCCCACCACAATGCAAATGAAATTTCTGGAACTAACCTGATGTTTGCTGCTCTCCTGTTTGCTCGGCTTCTTTGTCTCCCCTTTCCTTACCCCATCTAGCTGTGTCTTACCTGTCTGGAGCAGAAGATTCTCACAGCAGGGCTCAGTCCTGCCCCTGATGTTTGTCTTGGAGCGAGCAGGATGGGTCCTGATGGCTCAATAGCCTCATGCTTTATTTTTTGTCAGCTGCTTCCAGCACTGTCCTTAGCCAGCACCTTTGACAGCTACCAAACATTCAAACTCCAGTTGTGTTGTCTTTTTTAAAAGTTTGGTGTGCCTCCTTTGCCAGCATTTTCCCAAAACTTTCCACCTCCTCTCTCCTCAGACTCAGCCCAGGGTTCAGCATTAGTCTCTCCCAGGAAGTGAGCAGTTAAGATAAGGGAGGCCGGGTTTGTAATCGTCTTTCTAAAACTTAATGATTGCCACGGGGGAGGGCCATTGGGAAACCTTCCCAGCAGTCTCCCCCCACTTTTCTGTGTTCCTGCTGCTGTCACTGGGCAGGCTGTGGGTTAAGGACAGACCTGTTGCTGCTCCGGGTAGGTTTTTACCTCAGCACTCAGAGAGAGCTGTGAACAGTCAGCTGCTGTTCCTGCCCTCAGTCCTGGGGTTGTGGTGAGCTATGGCAGGCGACCATTTCTGTAGATCATTCATTTTCTTTGGTGGTGGGGGGTGTTTTCTGTTGAGGAAAGAGGCTCCAGGGTTTTCCTGCCAACTGTCCTACTTCAGCTTGGCAAGCAGCCAAGCCATGCTGTGTCTGTCAAGCCAGAACCTGGGGGTATCAGAGGATATCAGATCCTGAGCTGGTCACAGGGTGTCATTTTACAGGCTCTTCCCCTCCAGTGACCGTGGCCTTCTTACCATCCGTGGTGCAGCTTTCTGCCTTGGTTGGAGGTGCTGCAGAGGCCACTCGGAAGAAGCCCAGAGATTCAGGACTGGGCTGGGAGAGGGAAATGTTGTTTAGGCAGACAGCTCGAGGCAGGCCAAGTCCCTCTTGGAGGAACCTTTAAGAGAAGTGTGAGTTGCAGGCAGTGCACAGGGCAGCAAACCAGCAGCATCCAGAGGGAAGAGATCCTTGATGGAGGCCAGCAGGGTGGGAACAACACAGCCACATCCAGCACCTTCTCCTTTTGCACTCTTCCTAGAAAGCACAATAGAGTGAGGGCTGGGCGACTGGAGAGCTGTCCTTGAGCTCTTCCTCAGTTGCCAGAGACTCTCAGGAGGCTTCCCTGGTCTGTCTGTCCTGCCTTTCTCCTTGTGTGTGCTGAGCCTGCATCGCTGCTGCCTTTGTTACAGCCCTGCTCTTTTGATAGCAGAGTTTTCCTTCCTTATCACATCATCCACGTACACCTCTGTTCTCTCTCTGTGGTAATTATCCAGCCCAGCCCCTCGGGTATCCAAATACCTCACACTCTTCTGTAGTTATCCTTGCAGCACAGTTGGGCAGAGGAAGCTGAGGCACAGTGGAACAAATACACATTGCTTAAGGATTGATTTTAATAGGTGTCCAGGGCCTAAATAATGCTGTGTAGTGGGGCCTAAGGGACTTCTCACCTAGGAAGTGTTTTGTGGGAGGAATGAACCTTGGTTTCCTGAGATCCACACTGAGGTCCCCTAGACCATCTTTGTTTCATCAGTATTTACTGATGCTCCTTTGTAAAAGAGCACTAGAGGGACATTTTTAGTATGTCTTGGTGCTTCCTGTGACAGTAACCCAGTCTTTCCGTGCTATCCTTTGGAAGCTTAATAAGGGATGGGGTTTGCCACAATAACTATCTTTGGGTTTTAACAAGATAGTGAATGAACATGGAAGTCAGTATTCTTGGGTGGAAGTTCCAAAGTCATACCTGAATTAGGTGGCTGTCTGTACCCTGGGGATGAGAGCAGCAACCTGTGACCTAAATGACAAGCCACAAGGAGTAAATCAGGCTGTGAGGATGTGTCTTTTACTTTGGTCAGCCATGTTGATGCATGTGTATCATCTGTGACCTCTGTAGGGTAGCTGGGACCTGTTGTGCTCTGGTGATGTAGGCACTGTCCCACACCATAAAATTATTTCAATGTTGTTGTGATATTCTTGGTTTGATTTTCTTTTTTCTCCCTTCTAGTTAAACTCCCTGTCCAAAAAAGCAAAGACAAGCTTCAAGTGGTGTCCCCAACCAAGGTATGGCTGGAAACCAGCTGTGAGGGGAGCAGGCTGGGGTTGTTGGATATTCTTCTGGAGTGCTTGTCCAGATATATCTAAGCTTATCTTATTGGGAGGGTTTATTTGGATGCTGAGATCCCACCCTTGGGAAAGGGTGAAAGGCTCTGGGGCAGAGACAAGGAGGAGAGGCTGCTGTTTATCTTCCATGCAGGGAGACAATCAGAGCTGGAAGGAGACAGAGCCAAACAAAACTGGTAGACACTGCATTCCCCAAAGAAGGGAGAATATCTGTGGACTGACGAGTGTGGGTGGATTACCACTGACAGCAAACGTGTCACAGCCTTGCAGTGGCCACACTCTGCTGTGAGCAGCCAGCTCTGCACCTCTGCTGACCTGGCCCTCACAGGCTGTGGCTCTGTATGGGCTCCTTGTGCCCTTACCCATCTCTGTTGTGACCTCAGCAGGCAGTCTGAGGGTTGCTGAGCTGTATTTCATCCTACATTTTTTTTCCTAGCTGCACCCAGACTACCTCCCTGAGGAGAAAATCCAGGAGAAGGTTCGTGACATCGAGAAGCAGCTGGATGAGCTGGAGTTGAAAGGAGTGGATCTGGAGAAGCAGCTGCGTGCCTGCGAGGGAGGTAAAGGAGAGCTGCTGCCAGCTCTGCTGTGGTGGGGAGGTGTGAGGCTCATGTCCTACCCCTGGGCACTCTTGGCTCCATTTTTAGGAGCTCAGGTTACCTGTGAGACACCAGCTTGCCAGAGGCACCTGGTATACAACGATAAAGCCCAGGGAATTTTGAACCTTCTCTGACTGTTTCATAACATAATTTTTGAGCAAGGTCTTGTGTTGATTTGGTTGAGGATCAGAGATTTGGGAGTGGAAGGCCACTGTTGATCTGGGGTTTGGATCCCAAGCCAGGCTCATGTCTGGCTCCAGTTTCTCAGGGCGTAGTGGGGTCATGCAGAGGGGCAGAGTTGAGGCAGCCACGTGGAAGATGAGCTGGGTGTTCTGTAGCAGAGTATCCATGAGCATGAGTATCCATGAATCCACAGGGAATGACCTGCATCCCTTCTACCCAGGAGTTCCAAAGATCTCCTGTTTTCACATGAGGTTGCCTGGGGCTCCTATAAGTCATCCTAAGCTCTGCCTCAAGAAACTGTGTGTTTGGGCCAGGGGGGCTGAACTGATGCAGCTTCTTGCCCTTGGTCTCCTCTGCAGATGAGTCCGAGGATGCCCTTATGGTGGATTGGTTCAAACTGATCCATGAGAAACAGCTGCTGCTCAGACAGGAGTCGGAGCTGATGTACAAGTGAGTACAACCAGAAATTCACCTGTCTGCTTGTGCACTTCACCTGTGAGCAGTGAAGGAGAGGGAGTGTGGCAGCCCAAAAAATTGATGTGCCAGTTGGTGGGATGAGAATGGTGGAGGATGTCTGTGGGAGAACTGCCAGCATCATGATGTGTTAGCTGGTGGGCCTTCGAGCACCCAGGGTCTGTGAAGAGCTTGTGAGGAGGGAAACTTTAGAAATGTGATGGAGGAAGATTTCCCCTCACCCACTAGCCCCTGCCCAGGTGGTGGGCAACACAGAGATGAGGCTTTAGCATGACAGGAGAAGGATCCAACCCTGGGGCATGGCAGGGCAGTAACTCGTCACTTCTGTCATTCCTTCCAGGATGAAGCAGCAGAACCTGGAGGAGCAGCAGTGGAATATTGAGATGGAGCTGCGACGCCTCATGAGCAAACCAGGTAAGGACTGGCCACACTGGGAGTCCTGCTGGCCCCAGGAGCCTCCACATTGTGGATGTCCTTCAGCCCTGGGGTGCCCTTCAGATCTGAGGGCAGTGTCAGGGTTTGTGGGTGCACTGCAGGTGTCCCCTGACTGTGGCTGTCCCTGTGACATCCAACCCACCTCTGCTTCGTGAGGGGAGGCACGATGTGCCCCTGGGTGTGAGGATAATAAAATCAGGCTTGTTGGAGCAGGGTGGAGGCAGGAGCCACAGTGGGGAGGTACAGCCTGTAGCTGTGAGATGGCTTCCCTTGTCTTGTGCAGAGGAACTGAAGACACCCAGGGAGAAGGAGCAAGAGAAGGAGCTGTTGGAGTCGTACCTCAACACAGTCAATGATCGGAATAATATCGTGGATTGCCTGGATGAGGACAGACTCAGGTGAGGGCCCTCAGATGGTGGGAAATGAGCCAACACTATTGTATTTCCACTGCTGCCCAGGCTGTAGGGGTGGATGAGTGGCTGTAGTCCAGACTTCTGCTCCATGAGAGGTGGGTGGTCACCTGTCATCAACCATCTTGTCCTAAATGCTGCTGTCTTTGCATCCTTGGCAGCTGTTGGAAAGAGATCAGGACCACAGCCCTGTTCACTGCTCTCTCAAGCTCAAGCTGCTGTGGGAATAAGGGCTGTGAAAATGTGGAATGCGGGGGAAGAGAGGGAGAGGCTGGAGATGGGGAGGCTGGAGGCAGTATGGGAGATGCAGGAGGAATCTGGGAGCATGAAGTCAGGAATGTGCTGGTCTGCTGCAGCAAGTAAAAGAACAACTGAAGCCAAGAACTGGATCCTTCCCAAGTTCAAAGGAAGACTGCTGTGTCAAGTAGCTGCATTTGTGCCTCCTGATGCTGAGAACAGCCTCCATTTCTTGACCTCAGAGCACCAACTCCTGCTTGTGGATTCTAGTACTGCCCAGGACAAGGTGGTGACAGCAGTGTGCTTGTCCCTGATGGCAGTGAGCACCTCTGTAGCACCCCGGGCTACTGTGTCTCAACTTCATTCATCTCCTCGGGTGTGGTGGTGTCTCACCACTCCATGAACTCAGATGATTCATCAGCCAGCTGGGAGAAGGTCAGGAAATCCCCGCACAGGCCCTTGCTTTCAAGGGAACCAGATGGAATTTGCTAATGTCTAAGACTCTTAACTGTAGGGTTTTTTTCCTGAAGCCTTCTCAGGGTAGGCTGTGGAGGTTGGTCATTTTTTACTGGGGGAATAAGAGCAGTATTTGCAAGGGTTTTGGTGTCTTCCAGCTTGTCATGAACCCAGCAAAGTTTTCTAATACCATGCTGTTCCATTACAGAGAGAAAGAGGAGGACCAGATGCTGGCAGACATGATACAGAGGTTGGGTAAGGACCCTTTCTCCTCTTACAGAGCAGCACTAGGGGCACTGGGGCTGTGGGTCTCATCCTGCTCTGTGTCTGCTCCCTCTCCTGCAGATGGATCTCTTGAGAGCCAGGAGCCAGAAAGGAAGAAGAACAAGTTCCGTTTGTCCAAAATATGGAAGCAGAAAAAATAAGAGTAAAGCTCAGGAGCTTGATGTTCCTTTTCTCAGTGGCCCAGAGAGACCCATCAAAGGTGGGGTCCTTCCTCAGTGCTGCTTTCGTGGAGCTGTGCAGGACTGTGAGAGGCCCCAAGAGGCCCATCAAAGGTGTGGTCCTTCCTGAGTGCTGCTTTCCTGGAGCTCCTGGACTGTGAGAGGCTCCTCTGCTCCCTGACATGGAGACTGCAGGTTTGCTGACCAAAAGGACAGTGTGGATCCCCTCTGGCCCCGGTATGGGGCCCAAGGATACCTTTCCCAGCACATGGACTTTTAGGACTCTTTTTCTGCTTTGGCTGTGGGTCAGAGCTGGTTCAGCCTGGTTGGCAGCTCAGGAGGGCAGAGCTCAGTTTGCCCACCCAGTGCTCGGGTCATTACAGTCCCGAATGCAGGAGCATGGCCCTGCAAGGCACCCCGTGGTGTCCCACTCCTGTCACCAGGGCTGCAGCCAGGACACTGCACCGGGCTGTGGAAGGGCCTTTGTCCCTCCCTTCCTCCCTCTCTGCTTGCACTGTGACTCTTTGGCCAGGATCAGAGATGCAGAGAGGGAGATCCTACGGGGCCAGAGGGATGGATGGTGTCCCTCTTATCACACCAGTGCAAACTGGAGGCTCCGTGTCTGGGGGAGCAGAGAGCAGAACCACCTCGGTGTCTGTGGCCTGGCATGTTCTCGACCCACAGCAGTTTCAGCAATAGTGATTTGTTTCCAGACCTCTTTTGGAAGTTGCTGTAGGCTGATTTCTCAAAGCCATGAGAGGCTGCTCACTGCTTCATTCCCTCTGTGGGGGAGATTTGTAGCCTCCTTATTTCTCTGACTGCTCAGTGAAGCAGGGTTTTCGTTGTCTGTGACCTATGGTGATGAAAATGAACAGAACTCTCATTGTTTTAATAACCGGGTGCTAACTGGGAGCACAAGGGAATTCATGGGTTTGCCTCACCCCTGAGTCTTCTGCGTGGGACCAATATTTCAATTCCCGAGCTCTGTCCCTGGACAGCCAGTGCCCTCAAGTGGTGCTGTGGCTCACCTTGGCCAGACCAGGAGTGTAGGAGCAGCTCCTGGGCTGTTGCAGGGAGCTTTTCCAATCTCCCTCAGCCCAGTGCCTGCAGCCAGACCCCTGCCCTGGGGGCTCCCTCTCTTCCCAGTCACCCTGGGGAGCAGGGATGGAGAACGCCATGGAAAGATCAGACTAATTCATGATGCCTCCCCTGTGTGGGCCTCCTCCCTCCAGGCCGGGTACCCGAGGTTTCTCGGGGTGCTGTGGCCCAGCAGGAGCAGGGGTTTTGCTGCGGGAGGTTTGCTCCCGCCGTGCCGGCGGCAGAGCAGGGGCGATGCGTCCCTTTCCCACGAGGTGGCAGTGGGACTCTCCGGCCCGGGCAGGGACCCAGTGCCCGAGGGGCTTCCTGCTGCCCGCAGTGGGTGCACAAGTGGGGCAACACCCCCTACCTGCCTATGCTTTTGCCCAATAAAGAATTGCTGGAGCAAATCTCAGCATCGCAGTGTGGTTTGGGGATACTGGGGGTATGGCTGTCCTGGTCACTGGGAGCACTGACAGGCTCTCTCTGGAGCTTGGTGTACCTGTGATGGAGCAACTTCCTAGCCCAGAGCCTCCAGAACAGCTGCACATCCTGGGGGAGCAGTGGCACCAAGGGGTTTTTCACTGTTTGAGATGGTAGCCATGCTCTAGGGGATGTGAGGCTCACCTGGAAATGCTTTGTGGGTTTAAAAAGGTTTAAGTGGTCTCTAGGTAGAAAAATCCTGAGAGTGGGAGGGGAGACGGGACCCAGCCTGCCTCACCATGCTGCTGGGAATGGGATGCAATGGGCTGGTGTGAGGCTGACTGCAAGACTCACCTCAGTTACTTCTTTGCCAAAGATGAGAGGGTAAATAGTGGAGTAGTGATCCAAATGCATCCTGCTCAGAGTCCCCAACTCTTGTCTGTATTGATGGAAAGCTGTCTGGCTGTGGCCAGGGTATACCAATGCAGCCTGTCCCACAGCTCCTGCACACCCTGACAACTGCTGATGGTGACCATGAGGATGAGCCAGCTTGTTCCTCCTTCCTCTGCCTTGAATTTGGGACTCATGGGATTTGCAATTCCACCATTCTCTTAATCCAAGAATCCAAGCCCTAGAAGAACTAAGCTGTTGGCTAAGGTGGAAAAAGGGAATGGCTTTTCTCCAGCTGGCTTCTTTTAGCTGAGCTGATTCCCCTGCCTGACCCCTGTTTGCTCTCCTGGCACAAGCAGCTTTGCTCACCCTGTGGAAGTGCTCCAGAAGGCAAAGCAAGAGGATTTGGCCTTCGGACTGAGCAGGAAGGGAGGTACTGGGAAACCAGCTCTCGACTGCCTCTGCATAGTGGTCACCCCTGAGTAATTAGGCAATCCAGGCACCCTCCTGTAACTGAATGGGAATCAAATTCCTCTCCCTTCTCCATGAGAAAGGGCTGTTTGTGCTCTGCTCCGGCCCCACCAGACGCCGAGTCCCGAGGTCAGGCTGGCAGGGGGTTGACAGATACATTGCTGTGTGCATGTGAGTGTCTGCATTTCGGTGATGACTGAGAGCTTAATTACTCTTCTAGGTCAGCTGCTCCGCTTCCAAAATGGTTTTAAGGGGGCTGAGCTTCCTGCTCATTTCCTGACGGCCTCCAGTCAGTTTCGTGGCCTCACCAGCTCCTGGATACCTGGAGTGCCACCACCGCTTTCTTTGTAGCTGAAGAGGAGCGTGGGGGCTGCACCCCTAAGCCTCTGCCATTTAGGAAGCTTTTGGGGAATCCTTCTGCAGATTTGGGGTGATGGGGAAGCTGCTGTTGGCTTCCAGACTTGCAGATGAAGCTGTGACTAGGCTCTGTGTGTGTGTGTATGTCTCTCTCTTCTGCCGTTTTCTTTAATTACAATCTCCGAGGTAATTTCTGACGCATCATTAACAGTTCTGAGTAAACAAGGGGAATTCTCCAAATTATTTGCCATGAGCACAAAGGGAAATCGACTTTCATCGTCTCCCTCTTCATCCGAGTAAGAAGCTGATCTGCAGAGAGCATGGGGAAGAAGGGAGTGTTGTGGCTGCCCTCTGATGCTTTGAGTGTATTGGAGACAGAGCAGCAACACATCCAGCTTTTCCAGCTGACTGAGGCCAATTCTGCCCACAGCTTTTTGTCCCCACTGCTGAGTGAAGTGGCTGGAACTTGTCACCATTGCAACTGTACATGCAAAGTGCTTCTTGCCCATGAGAGCTCTGGGTGCTGCTCGAGTGTTCACCTCCTGTTTCCAGCTGGATGAATCGGAACGTGAGCTGCTCAGGAGATGGGACAGTCCAAATGCAGCCTCAAGGCTGTGTCTCAGCTTGGAAGGTAACACCCTGGTCTTGGCTGTTGGGTTGAAGGGTAATATGTGAGACCAGCATGGATTTAGGGAGGGAAAGAAGGAGCACTGATAGGGAGAGAGTGTGGGAAGGGAAAGAAGGAGCACTCACACAGAGGAACTTGGGAGCCCAAGAAACGAGGTCTGGTCCAAAGCAAGAACTCACAGGGATGCTGGTGTGCCCTGTGAGAGCCACAAACACGCCTGGCAGCTGCCCTGGGGCGGGAGGAGGTGGCTGGAGAGCACGGCCTTGCTGGGAGTTCATGGGAGAGCATTCCAACCTCGTGCAGGGCTCAGGGGAAAGGGGCCTCGCTGGAGAGGTGGCACGTGGAGCTGAGAGGAGGCAGTAGGAGCATCCCTACCCCTGCACTGCTCTGGCAGCCCCTTCACCGAGCTCCTGCTCGGTGGCAAAGCGGCTGCAGCAGCAGCCGAGGGAGCGAAGGTTATTTATATTCATGCTGCAGCTCTGCCAGCCGTGACTCTGTTATCTGCCATGCATGAATATTATTTGAATACGGAGTTTGTCGTGACTATTCTTCCGCGTGAAACGAGGGATTTGCTGTGGGATGGGAGCCCTCCCTCTGGCTGTCAGTCAGGAGGGGTTTCCTTTTCCTGTCTCGTTGGAAGCCGCGTCCCCAGCAAGGTGAGACAGTGGACACTTTTTCTCTTGTTAATATCCATGTCTAATCTCCTCTCAGAGGGGCCCTTTGTCCTAGACTGTAGCCAAGATGAGTAATTCAGGGATAGATGAGACGCTATAATTGGTTTGTGACAAATTAAAACATTTTTCCTTCGGAGCTGAGAGCAGGACTGTGGTCTGGAGCTGTCAAGCGTCACAGGGGAGGGCGATTTTCGGAGTAAGCGCATTGCAAATTGGCTCCAGATATGCCTTGGAGTCTGAAATTAAACTCCAGCTGGTGACTCTTCTCAGTTGGGGTTTTATTTTAGGGGGGACAAAGAGAACACGTGTGTGGAGGGACAGCCTGATCAATACAGAGAATGTGACTGGTTTTTACATCATGCAGTGAGCTGGGAACCAGAAGGAGCCGTGGTGGGGATGCTGGGGAGCACCCAGAGGCGTGGTGGGACTGAGCAGGCCAAGCACCAGGGCTCACCATTGCCTGTCTTTCCTTCTCACTGCTCTCAGTGGTTCCTCTGTCACATCCCAGCAAGAGAGAACCATGATGGAAAGTTGCAGATCACACCATCTCCTCTCTTTGTCACAAGTGGGTGCCAGGTGCAGAACCTCTTTAGGAGATGTAGGCTGGTCCTTGCCCTGTAATAATTGTTTTACTAAACCAAAAAGAGTCACTCACCTCCACCCAGAGAGCAGGGGACTAGCTAAGATTCAGGAACACAGAGATGATCAGGACAGACAGTTTGATGAAATACTTGGTTTTACCCTAAGGTGTTTATGAGCTGGTCTAGGACAAAGGGGTGGAGGTGGGAGGAAAGGACTTCTGATGCAACTGCTCAGCACAGCTGCATGGAGAGAGCTACAGCATCAGCATCTCCACCTCGCAGTGAAGATGAGTGGAGAGTGAAGGAGTGGTGGAAAGGACGTGGGTCTGTGAAGGGGGTTTAAAAGACACAAGAGGAATCACCATGTGGGCTGGTTTGTGTGTAAATGGTGGTGGGGAAGAAACCCTTGAGCTCTTGTATCTGATAGAGAAAAGAAGGGAGGCCCAGGGAAGGGCTGCTGTGAGTTTTCCAGGATGGCTGTATCTCAGAGTGAAGGAAACAGTCTCGAAGAGATGGCTGTAGGTATGAAAACAGGGAAAGTGCAAAGGCTGTCAGCGAGTTGGAAGACTTCAGACCCTGGAGGTGCTGGGTGAGGAAAGGAGGAGATCTGGGCATCTCCTAGATATGAGGAGTAAAATGAGCAGGCCACGGTGGCAGGGTGATGGTGACGGGGAGTTGGGGGGCTTGGAAGAAAAGATCAGAGGATCTGGTTTAGCAATGGAAAGTGCATAGATGCAGCAAATCCTGAAAGGCAGGATCAGATGGTGAGCTGTGACTGGTGTCACTGGCATTAAGACGTTAGCTAATCCGGTTTAAGGGGATAAGCCCAAGAAAAACTGTGGAGACCTAAATTGGAGCTTGTCACTCTCCTGTGGAAAGCAGAAGTGTGGAGGAGGAGGAGGATTTGCTGAAAGAGCCCCTGGATGGTTGGTCAGAAATAGAGGGTGAATGGAAGATGGCTGTGAAGATGAAGGGTCAGGAGGTATCAGGTGGGAAGGAATTACAGGAGTCACCAAAAGTAGAGAAACCCAGGAGCCTGCTGGGGTGCTCAGTCTCTCTGTTAATAACTGACCTGCAGCCCATCCTATTGGTGAAGCTGGCAAGGTAGCAGGGAATCTACAGAAACCCGGTGATTTTGGCCTGGGAAGCTTAAACGATGCATATCAAAGCCAGGATGTAAATTGCACAAGTGTGATGTAGGTCTGGCACTAAAGTGATAAGAGTCATATCAAGGGAATAACTTAATTAACTGGTCTTGATCAAAGAACTGTATGAATTCAATAGCCCAGTTTTCAGTGCTAAATGATGAAGTTTAGAAAAACTGTACTTGACACAATTATCAATTTTCCTGTCCGAGGAGCTTTGAAGTGCCATTAAGAAGGGACAGTCTGTTGTTCTGTTTAGGACAACTTTCTCCTTCCCTCCAGTGATCAGGAGGCAGAGGGGCTCCCTCTCCTTTTCAAGTGCTCGTTTGAAATGGTCTGAAGCATAATAAACACTGGATGTCAAGGGGAATGGTACTGTGGCTTTCAAAAATTAATTGTTTCAGATGATGTAAATCAGGAACAAAGAGCTGCCCTTTCCCTGCCAGCCAGGAAATAAAAAACCACAAAACCTCTTTATTTCCCTACAGTTTTCATTTTGCTCAGATTTTTGGAGGGGAAGTGGGCACATTTAACTTCCATCAGTCCTGGACCATCCAGTCCCTCTGTCAGATCATGCTGTTCAAACAATATGCTGGGTGTGAGCATGGAATGAGTTAGGTTGTAGAAGGGCTTCTGGAAGTCTTTGAAATCCTAAATGCCATGTCTGTCTATCCAATTTGGATGTGTCTATATGTACCACAGTGTTGGTGTCTATCTCACAAGTTGGGTTCCTGTGCTGGATGACACTTTGGGCCAAAGGGAGAGGGAAGTGTCTGGCCAGGATGAACCACAGTGGTCCAGATTCAGGTGCTTTGTCCAGCTGAGCATCTCCCTGGTTATGGGTTCCTCAGCTGCTGCCTTGCACAGGTGCTGAACTTGGGTTTGCACCTGAATTAACCTGCACAACTTCACAGATATGTTGAGGGAGATGGGGTGTGGGCAGCCCTGTTCTGCACCCACACCATTGCAGGTGCCCTCCTTCATTTGCTGGTGGTTTCTCTCCCCTCCCTCAAGTCCATCTGGTGTCCTGGAAACTCACCCTTCTGCTTAGGTGTAGTGCAGGAGATGGTTCTTTTCTCTGCTGTTACCTTGGCAGACCTCAACCAGGGGTTCCAGAGCAGCATCTGCACATTTGGATGTGCCTCCTGGAAAAGGATGCCTGAACCTCATCAGTGACAGTGATGGGAGTAAAGCCCTACTGCTTCCAGCTCCTTCTACCTGTGAACAGACTTCCCAGCTCCTCTCCATTCTCTGGGCACTGTGTCCTTTCCACTGGTGAGTATCTCATTCCCAAGGCAGGGAAAACTGGGAACGTGTCTTGTCTGTCCAGCACAGTGTGAGGCTGCTGTGAAAAGCTGAGAAGCTTCAGAAAGTCCCTTGGGAAATCGAGGATTAATTCAATTTCTATACAACTCCAGGACTTCCCTCTGCAGAACACAGATGGACTCTGAAACGAGGTGGTTCCTCCTCCTGGGCAGAGAGAGGGAATGATTTCCAAAGCAAGCCCAAGGTCCTCTTGCTTGGGTCTTCCCCAGAATAAGACGAGCGATGGCAGTGAGATGATTCCCTCTCCGAGCCACACCGCTGGTTTTTCTCCAGGAGGTGGAAGGAAGCTGGGTGCTGGTAGCCAGGAGGCAAAGCTGCAGCTGGCCATGCCGGCTCCGAACAGCGAGGGCAATTAGAGATCAGAAGAGCTGGGGTGGCTTCGTCACATTTCCCTGCTGCTGTTCTGGAGGTGATAATATAATTCATATCAGAAGAGTTAGTGGGCTGAAAATGAATTGGAGAAATCAATCCAGAGGGTATAAATGAATTAGCATGTAAATGAGGACACTTGCTCTACATAGTTTAATATTGCCTGCAGCTGTAAATAATTCCAGGGATGGAATCAAAAGCCGCAAACAACTTCATTTTTGTGCTCCTCCCCCGTCCGGGAGCACCTGCAGCTACGACCGACCCACCCTTGCAGAATCATCGCATTGCAAGGGAATTAAAGGAGATGAGATGTATAAACTTTTTTATTTTTTTCCGCCCTGATTGGCCATTATTTACAAGACTGCTGCTCCCAGTACCGTGCACCGAGTCCCTGTTTGTGCATGCACAGGGCAGTGTGAGCGGTGGGGAAGGGGAGGTGGGGAACCAGCCTTCGGTGAGATCTCGTGCAGAGCATCACGAGCCCTCCCGCTCACCCTGTGCTGGGCTGGCGTGGGTGTGAAACAGCAATTTCTCACCAAACAGCTGCACTAGGAAAGGCCTCGATTGGGGTGGAGGACTTCACCCTCCTGGGGTGCCTGAGGGTGGGAGAGGTGGGTGCTTGGAGAGCAGGAGCTGGCTGGGCTGGCACCTGGGTGCTTGGAGCTGTCTGGAGAGATGGCATTTCCGAGGGATGGGAAAGTGTTTGCACAAGGGCACTTTGAGTGGTGTGTGCAGTCTGGAAAACTGGAGGAGGTGCAGAGCCAGGTCATCAGAGTGGGGAAGGTGTTGGGAAGCCCCTTGATGAGAGCCTAAACGAGCACAGCTTATTTGGCCTAATGAAAGGAAGGCTGAGAGATGTGATTGCACAGGCAGATAAACACGAGGGAGGGAGAGGAGCTAGTTAAGCTAAAGGCCAATGCTGATACCAGAACATGCAGATACAAACTAGTCATGAATAAATTTCAGAGGGAAATGAGATGGAAGTGTCTAAGCACCAGAGCAGAGACTATGGACGAGCGCTGGAGAGTCCACACAACCAGGCTGCTCTTGCACTGGCGTTTGACTGTAAAATAGGATTATAGGAGCAGGTCCCTCGAGATCAGGCAACTACATTTTGTGATCTGGGAAGTTCTGCCTGTTGCCAAAAGCTCCTTTATTATTCTGGCAGGGGAAGGATGCAGATCTGAGGAAGGGCATATGTCTCGTTGAGTGACTCCAAGAGTGGTTGTTGAGAGCTTTTGGAGTGGTGCTGATGACAGGAGGTTAAAGATGATCCTCAACAGTCTTTTATCAGTACTTCCCTCTTGTTTTTTGACACTGACGGATCACTGAGTTCCCTCTTTCATCAGGTTGGAGTTTCAGGTTCTGCACTAACTAGATCTCCCAGGTGGACTGGAAACACTGATTAAGATGGATAGAGTGAAAGCAAGTCCATTAAATTGTTAATAAAGAATATTACACACATACCTTAATCTGCAGCTAGCCTGACACTTTATAAAAGTACATTAGGATATAATCCAATTGAAGCCACAATATCGAGAACATCTTATCTCATCACAAATTGAAATTATATCATATTCCTCATTTCTTAAATTAAAAAGCTAAAACCTTTTAGTTTGCTCTCATATGCTTGTGTAAAACTTAATCAGTGGTTTTAACAACATTATTTTTCAATATGGGCCATTTCTGCTCTCATTTATTTACAAGAGAGAACTTCCTGGTAGAAGAAGTGATTCAATTTGCAGGAGGATACATCAAGCACTTAAGGATTTTGTAGGGATTGATTGATTATTTATCGTGTTATCTTGCCTGGAGACGTCTGATATGCCTGTGCTTTTGCTATCTC
The DNA here is from genome assembly GCA_013397915.1 of Daphoenositta chrysoptera. NCBI lineage: Eukaryota > Metazoa > Chordata > Aves > Passeriformes > Daphoenositta > Daphoenositta chrysoptera. The sequence goes on from VZRO01002977.1 coordinate 84,448, forward strand.
TCATTCCACCTAATGCTCTCCCTTTGCGCCTCGCTCCCCTCCGGTGCTGAGGACGCTCTTCCCGCGCACTTTGTGTCTGCACGAGCATGTCGGGGGGAAAGGGGTCAGGGGAGGCAAGGCTGAGCTTGTCTCTGCTGGGATGAAGATGCTGGACTGGGCAGATAGGAGAGATTCATTTCACTGGGAGATAGCACAGAGGTGGGAGAGGTGAAGGGGTGGTTTGGAGTTCTGCCGGGTTTTAACCGCAGGCTGCGGCACTGCTCAGCTGCGCTTCTCCGAGTGTGGCAAACGTGTCCTTCCTCCCAGGGGACACAGAGAGCCTGCATGGTTTGCTGGAAGTGCTCCCAGGAGCAGAAAACAGCCCTGAAGGGCCATCAGCTCTGGTTGGTAGCTGGTCACCTGGGGCCACGCTTCCCAGGGTAGCTGTAATCACCCTCAGGTGGCCCAGAGCAGCACTGGGTGGTGGCCTGGCACGTCCATGGGACAATGCTTCCCGCTCAGCCGAGCTCTCCCAGCGATGCACGGGCAGTGGCTTCTCCAGGGACCTTTGCAAAAACATCCTTGCACTTATGAGGAATCTGGTGACCCGATAAGGCCGGGATTGGGGTGCAGAGAGGAAGGGGCCACCTCTTCATGCTTAAAGGAAACCACTCTCACAGCAGTGGCTGATTATCTCCCACTGCCTCACTGTGGCAGAGGGGCTCATTAGCAATGGCAATTAGCATGTCCTTCATGGAGGTGTCAACCCAAGGCCTAAGGGGTGACGTGCAAGGTCTCCATTGGAGGGGGGATGACCCCCAGGAGCCCTGCAGGAGAGCTGTGGCTTCAGCTTTGTCTTGAATATTGGGCACTCTTTGGTGCTGGAGCATGAGTGGGAGATGGAGGGATGTTGTCTGTGGGAGCTCTTGGCCTCCCATCCCTGGTGGGGCTTTGGGGCATTGGATTAGAAAGAAAGGAAAGGTTTTTGATTTTGTGCAAGAAAACGATGACAGTAGAAACTCCAACCAAACCCTCAAGTGTTTGGACTGTGGTTGTCTCTCTGGCAGGGGAGGCACTGGGAACAAGGACATTTGAGGTTTATGCATTTCACTGCTGCAGATTTTGGCAAATCACTCTCGCTACCATAGTTTTCCCTGAGCAGTGTGAGATCAGCTGGGTTTATTCTTTTATGAGTATTGGAGTGCAGGAATTGCTGTCTTCTGGTGAAAATAAATACAGAAATCCTGAAGCACGACTCCAAAGAGAGATGAGCCTGCAAAAAAGCACCGCGCTGGAAAGGGAGTGTGTTTGGTTTGTCTTATTTTTCTTTTCCTTTCTGGGATTTTAGGATTCCTGTTGCAGGGATTGCACCAAGATGACAAACTAGAGAGTTTTCAAAATGGAAACACAATCCCCTGACTCCAGGAGCTCAGACTTAAATATCAACAAATAACTCGGGATGCAGTGTGAGTGCTGATGGAGCAGCTGACTCGGCGAGCGTGGAGGTGAGCAACTCCAGAGCCCCACAGAGCCCCACAGCCCTGATTCGCTGAACCCAGCAGAATGAATTCCTGTATTGGATGATCCATGTGCATGGGCCTCCGTGGGATCAGGGCCAACATTTGAGAAGTGCTGTGAGATGCTTGGATGAAAGAGACCACAGAAGCGCAAAGTATTACTTTTTCATGATCGCTGCAATTGCTATCCTTGGGGCTGTCCAAATATTGTTGTTCCAAATGAAAATATAAAATCCTTTTGGCACGTTTCTGTTTTTGCCTTGTGATAAATAGAAATGCAGGAGGGAAAAAAAATCTCCTCCTAACAGTGAGAAAAGGAAAAGCAGCCCCTGTGCAATTTGTTACACATCTCATATGTCTCTGACTGCTAGCTGTAGAGATACTTAGAGGGAGTATTTAGCCAACCCAGTGCACAGCCTCTGGAGTCCCGGCTTCTGCTTTGGTCCATGCTTGGTTGAACCTTTACAGCAGCTTTATGGTTTTTCTGCACAGCATTTCAGGAGAGGCTTCAATTCTGGAGGATGCCAACTGCGCCGAGTGGAGCTAAGATGATTAATCAAATTATTTGAAGGGCATTCGCCAGAACTGGGCAGTGACCAGTCTCTGTCCTCATCTCTGGATTGAGATGTCAAGCTGGCCTCCAGCTCGGAGCACTGAGCTCGCCAGGAGGCGGAGGGTGGAAAGAAATCTCCGGCAGCAAACAGCCTGGCAGGGCTGCCCGTGGTGGGGAGGGAAACTGGCCATCAGGGCCATGGGCTGGTGCTGCCCCGTGGGCTGGGGGAGGCTGGGGGGCTTGGCATGTCAGGAAGGCTGGACAAAGCTTCTCTAGCTGTCGTGGAGCACGAATAAGCTGATGGTTGTGCCTCAAGCTGCCTTCCTCCCACCAGGCTGCAGGGAAGAAGGTTGGGATGTGCAGAGCTCCTGCACCTCCCAGCTGGCCACAGGATGAGGGTTTCTCTGCTCCCATGTGATTTTAGGTTGTTGCCAAGCAGGATGGAGGAACAAGGGGCCTGGTGTGGAAGAGATAGAGGCACTGCCCAAGTCGTTTTGAGCTTGGTGCCAGTGTCAGGTGCCATGGGGAGCTGGGGCTTTGGTTGGAGTCTTGCAGCATTGCAGAGTGGCTGGTGTGGGATGAGGCTGGCAGAGGGCTCCAGGAGATGAGGAACACAGTGGGGAGCAGGGACTTTGGCCTGGTGATGTGCTTTTCTCTTCAGGGACCAGCTGGGTTTGTCACCCACTGCTTTTGTGTTCACTGATAGTTTGGTTATATTCACGGTGAAAGATGAAGCCAAAGCACCTGAGAGGGAGAAGGCACATGCTGCAGCAGCACAGCCCAGGGCAGCTGCCGTGGGGTTAAGGGGAAAGCCACGCACATGGGGACGAGGGACCCTCCTCTGCCCTCCTTCCCTCCTGCTCTGGGGATGGCAGGCAGGTGGGCTTTCCCCAGTGCCAGGGCGAGCCCTTGGCGCTGCTGCACAGGGAACTGCAGGTCCCCCTCTCCTCTCCAGCTGGCTGGGTGGGCAGGATCTCTGCCCCACAGCGTGCCGGGATCCCCTCTGCTGCGGGAGCCGACAGCACCCGCGGCGTTTCACGGACCACCGCCCTGAGCATCCTCCCTCTCTGCCTTCCCCTGCACGCTCAGGGCTGATTCCCGTCCACCGCTCAACTCTTCCTCTACAAAAACCTCTTTGCATCCCTCCAGGTCTCCTCCAGCCCCGGCGCGGGGCTCTCAGCGCGGCCGGAGCAGCGCTGGGGACGCCCCTGGCCATCTGCGCGGCCCCGGCGCTGGCTCCCGGCCAGCCCACGGCGGGCAGAGCCGCCGGCAGCCGCTGCACCGGGCACCCGGTGCCCACCGTGCCCACGGCACCGCCGTCACGTGTGGCCATCAGCTGATGGCGAGGATGACTCAGCCGGCAGCTGTCGGGCCCCTAAAATAATGACAAAAACAATTAGCAGTCCAAGCAGTAGCCTCTCCTTAATTATCTCCTCCGAGTTTAATTAACTAGCTAAATTATCAGCAGTAATGTAGGCATTAATTATGTCAAATTACAGTGTAAAAATCACAAAGTGTGGAAAATGTCAATTCAGCTGCGCTCACCTGCCGGGCTGAGACAGTGCCGGTGACAGAGGCTCAGCCTGGCGCAGGGGAAGGGCTGCTCCCCCTCCCCGGGGGATCAGGATCCTGCCACGACAGCCTCGGTGACACCGGGGGGACACCGACACCGACGCCGACAGGGGCCGGTGGCACGGTTTTAGTTGGGAGCCGGTGGGGGCTGCCCGGATGGGTGCTGGAGTGGGGAGGGGGGAGCATTTTGGCTCTGGCAGAGGGAGGGGAAGGAGCGTGGCTCCCCAAACCAGATGGCTTGTATGCTGAATTATTAAATTATGAATATTAATACAAATCAGACACGGAAGAGGTAATAATTTTGCTGCCCTACAGAAATAATTAACATAATTTTGATAAATTACATGATAAGAGAATCTCAAAATTGAGGTAGATTTATCTTAATTAATATCTTGGACTTGCTCCGAAAGGTAAATTGTTCCACTGGGGACTGGGGAAGGGTGAGGAAGGGGCCCCTGGCTCTGGGAGCCGGACCTTCCCCGGGGTTAGCAGGGTGGGAGGATGGGGCACCCTCTCCGGGCTGCACCCCAGCCCTGGCTCAGAGGGTGCAATGTCAGGGTTATTCCCACCCCCGTGGGGACACCGAGTGACTTAGTTCAGGCTGCATGGGTTGGTCAGAGAGCAGAAGTCTGAGCTGGTGTCTCCGAACTCCTTTGCACCCAGAGCCTCCCTCCCCTGGGCTCTGCCAGGCATTTCCCACAGCACAGTGCTGGGCAGGCACTGAGGGCTGAGCCGGTGGGGTAAATGGCTTCGCCAAAAACTGCTGCCCAAGTGTGCCTTGGCTTCGTTTCAGGTGTCCCTGCTTGGGCATTGCAACCCATGTGCCTGTTCCCTTCATCCATCCTCGTGGGCACAGCGGGCAGGTGCAGCAGGTACAGGTACAGGTGGGGACATCCCAGCTTGGGAATTAGCCTGGAAGGGGATGGGACATTCAGTTACTGAGTGATTTGCTTCACCATCACCCGTTGTGGTGTTGCCACTGCCCTGTGTGGTTTTCCTTTGGCTTGCATGACTCCAGGTAAGTCCACGTCCCTCTCTGAGTTGTGTGTGATGGTGGGCAGTGCCCTTCCCTTTGCCGAGCCGTGGTTTTCCCTAGGTCTTTGTCTTGGTGCTGCTGCTCATCAGCTCTGCCTGCAAAGGTGCAAATCTGCCCAAAAAAGGATGTACAGACAGGGTGTGCAGATTGCTTTACTTGGCATGAAGTGTTGTACTTTAATCCCAGAGTCATCCAGGAGGGTGGAACCTCCCAGCAGTGACAACCCCCAGAACATCCCCCAGGCACAGGCAGAGCTGGTACAGATGTGTGCATCGAGGTCATCCATAGCTCGTGGCATCAAAGCTGCAACTCGAATTACAGGGTTAATTGCAAAATTAAAGTCGATTATTCCTTACTGTGACATTTTTGTAATGTCAGATCAGGCAATGTAGGAGAAGGTGTTATCTGCACATCCACACTGTCCATTTGAAATGTCCGGAGTGGTGGCCCCACCACAGTTCTGCCTGCAGCCTGGTTATGTTTCAGGTCTGTGTCTGCTGAAAGGGCTTAGAGCTCGGTTACTTGATATATTTCTGACACGGGTGAGCAGGAGGAGAGTGAGGAGCAGCCAGGAGAGGCTGTTCTCAGGAGGCTTCAGTCTTGGTCTTCAGCTCGAGAGGTTTTTAGATTCACATCCATGCGTTTGCCAGCTTAATTGGCAAAAGCTTTAATTTTTCAGAAGGGTTAGAAATCTTGTTGATCTGTTCCCACTGGCAGGATTTAAAGCCTCAAACACTTTACTTTTTCAAAGAGCTGTATAAATGTTAGCTAATACAGCCCCAGTTAAGCATAATCTCTAGATGGGGAAACAGAGTCACATTCTGCATGAGTCCCTTAGCCTGCATGGGGAGTTGCTGGGTCCCCGTCCCGTGCTTCATCCAGAAGGCACTGTCATCTCTTCCAAGCCTTCCCCACTCTGCCTGATCCCCTTGCCTTGCTGCTGTAAAACCAAGCTGTATTCAATTGTTTTTGACTGTGCAGAAAATAACAAAAAGGGAAAACCCAAAGCCACTGATTGCTGCAATGCCAAGGCACGGGCTGGAAGCAGAGACTTTTCACCATGTGGCAGCATTGGTGCATCCAGGTGAGACCAGGGATGGTGCCCAGGATATTCCTTGGGCACAGTGAGCAGTAGGAATCAGTACTGGGAATATCATTCATGGAAAATGCACAACAGGAGATCCTTTGCTTCCAACTCCAGACTGAGTGCTGTAGTAAGATTTTAAAAAATCTTAAGGAAAGTCGATGCTGATATGGAACATGTGGGCCAGCACCTCACATGGTCACTCTGACAGTGACCTCACCCAGCCTGTGGGGTGGCAGAAGGGGGAGTTTTACCTTGGGGTCCCCTCTTGTGCAGACCCCATCAAACAGTCCCGTGGCTGGAGCTGTCGGCAGCCCCAGCAGCAAAGCAGGACGTGAAGCCAGGTGTCTGCACAGTGCTGGAAATCCTGTTCAAACAAGGGCACCGTGCCCAGGGACACTGCACTCTGTGCCAGCCGCCCTCGGCTGGGTCCTTAGGGGGCTCCTGCAGGGTCAGGGGGCCCTGCCTGGCACACAGGTGGGTGCACCCAGCTCCAGCGCAGGGCAGGGCATCTTTGGGCTCCTTCTTTCACCCATCGGGGTATTTTCCGTGCAGAGCAGGTAGAGCCCGGGCTCCGGTGTTGCAGGAATGCCCCGTGTGCATCCCCGGGGGAGCTGCTGCGCCCCGAGGCTCACGCTGTGTGTGGATTTATGCACACGCACACACACGGAGGGATGGCCTGGCACAAACACCCGCTGCATCCAGCGATTCAATCTGAGCCCAGCCTTAACCCCTTCGCTGCTGCGGGAGGCAAATCCTGGGGCTCGGTGCCGTCTGGAGTGGGGGACACGCTGCTGGTGGCACTTGGAGCCATTGAGATGGGAAGAAAGTGGCCGGCCCTTGGGGGCACCAGGTTGTTCAGCTGTGTCCGAAGCAGAGGATGGAGAAAGGAAAGTGAAGCCCAGAGTAATGTAAGGCAAAAAGGAGGTCTGGGTGGAAGGAGGATTGGATGGAGAGTGGGGTTGGAAGATCCCTGAGCTGTAGGAGGAGGGTGTGGAAGGGGTGGGGGGAAACTGAGGCAGGGAAATGGCTCATACGGAGAGGGGCAGTTGTTGGTGTGATTGCCCTGCTTCTGCATGACAAGGACTTTTGTATGGGGAGAAGGAATCCAGGCCGAGGCAGCAGGGGAGTGCAGGAGCCACCCCTACACATGCACATATGGGTGCGAGCAAGATGTTCCCACCTGGGAGAACACATCTGTGGTGTGGAGCTGATGGAAACCTCATCATCCCCCTCCTCCTGCAAACTCCCCTCTGCTGGGGCTGAGTGGGGGGAGACTGGCACTGCTTCTGCCTTTTGTGGTTGCCTTTTCCACTTTGTTTCAGGTTTCTCCTCTGTTGGGACTTTGGGCCTTCCCGTTCCCCAGTAATTATATAATTACTTCACAACATGCTGCAGGAATAGTCAGGGAGACGGCTACAGCTAGCACAACAATGGTGACAAGTAAAACATTAATTTCTGGAGTTCTTTTAATTAATTCATCAGGAATCGTGCTGTGCGGGATGATTACGTTAAAGTGTTTAATTACAAATTTATATGTAATGATGCACTTTAATTACTTTGGACTGGTACAATATTATTGGGCCCTTTTCCCAAGATTCCTGGCACTGGGTTTGGGCTGCATATAAGCAGTGCCATGGATGCTTGTGCCTCTAAATTATTTACATGGCATGGGAGAAATCCGGTGCTGATTGATGAGAGCGAATTCTCCCCTGAGCTGAACGGGAGCGAGGGCCTTGGGGAATGCGGAGAGGGAAGGTCAGTGTGGCGTGTGTGTGTCAGGCAGAACACCAGGGCATTTTTTGCTGGAAGAATCGAGGTTAATCTGGTGGAAACTGAAGTGATAGAGAGCCAGGCAGGATAAATATTTATCAAAGGGACCGGTGTCAGGATTCTGGTTCACCGATGCAGACGTGTCCTGGACGGATCTCACGAAGCAGCACGAGATGCTGCTGCGAGCAGCCCTCGCCAAGCACGTCGGGAGGTTTCTGCAGCTCCCCTCCTTTTGCTTGTCCCCTTTGCCTTTGTCTTGCCTGTCTTTGTGTGCATGTGTGTGTGCATGCACACTCATTTTCTTTCCCTTTAGGCTCCCGTTTTCCCCTCATCCCGTCTCTATTTGCCTCTGTGCACGGGGAGCATCTGTCATTCTTCTTTCTCCTTTGTCAGCATCCTCCCAGGCTAGACGGGCCCCAGAGGGATGGCCACGCTGTTAGAGAGGCCTGGGAGCTAAAGTAAGTTTGGGGTCAGCCTGTCTTTAAGCTGCTGGACATGCAAAATAGCCAGTTGTGTAGTACATATATGTATAAATACAGATTATATAGGTATAGGTAGATATATCTGTGCTACACAAAGTAGTCTGCAGGACAGGCAGCGCCTTGCTGTTTGGGGCTCACAGCTTCTGGCACACAAGGCTCTGGCAGAATTTAAGGTTTGTTTGCATTTGAAGGTTAGGATTTGGCAAGGAAGAAATCAGCATTTCCTCCTCAGGAGCAAGGCAAGGAGAGGTCAGCTTTGGGTTTGTTCCACTGATGGGTCCTGGCAGGTGCACTGGTGAGGTTTGGTGTGGTGTCACTGACACTTGTCTTGCAGTGGGTTTGTGTCAGTGCAACTGCAAGCAGAATTTGCTGGCAAATAGCAGCAAATGGACCCTGTGAGATGCTCTGCTCCACTGCAGCCGTGACTTTGCATGCTTATTTTCTGTGCAGTTGCACAGATGATGCACGGCTTTGCCCAGGACAGCAGGGTCTGGGGGTCCAGACCACTTAGCTGTGTTCTCTGGCTTTGAACACACACAAAAGAAGTCACTTGCAGGTGCTGATGTCACACTGCCACTTTCTGTGGGTGCAAGTGGCTTTTATGGGTGTGCCAGTTTCTGGTGGAACTGAAAGATAGGAGAAGTTTTGAGAGAAACTCAAAAGATATGGGAAGATATGAGAGTTTTCTTGTGCATTGGGAGAGGGGCCTGGACAGAGGCAGGTGAGGATTGCCCTCCTGGCCAGCACCCAGGGGCTGCTTTGCTGCAGTGAGGCCATTCACGAGGGTGGGCAGGTTGGAAAGAATCCCTCTGGGAGCCAAAATACTCATCACCCTGCTGACTCACAACTGCTGCTGCTGCTGTAGCTGAGGAGGGCTGGGGAAAACCCTTTTTCCCCGGGGAAGACAGGATGTTTGCAAGCACAGCTCGTTCCAGAAAGTTTTGTCTCCTGCATTTCGCCCCCAGGATGGTCAGGCTTTGCCGAGGCTCTCCCAGCCTGTGGGAATGGCCCCTCACTGCACGTGGAAGGCACCAAAGCACTTCTCCCTGCAGGCTTCCTGTGCCCCTTTCCTTTGCAAATGTGTTTGTAAACTGTGACCACATGTTGGCAGAGAGCTGGGAGCTCTGGACAGCTCAGTGAGAGCAGAAGCACCTCTTGTCACAGCTCAGGTATTTCCAGGCCAGAGCTGGTCCCAGAGTTCAGCACTGCACGTGTTAGTTCGTGCCACCCTTTTCCTGGCAGTCCTCGGTGGGAAGGGTTCTGGGAGTGATGGCAGGAGCAGGGCTTTCCTGGAGGGTGGGTGGGATACAGGGGGCTGCAATCAAGGTACGGGCAAAAATGTGTGAGCATCATGGAAAGCAAACTGAATGCACTTAGGTTTATCCTAAAATCCTCGAGTGGGATGTGTCCTGCACAGATTTGTAGTAGCCACGGACTCTGCCCTCATGGACTTTGTCAGAATGCCATGCAGGCTTCAGGTGTTTTGTTGGGTTTTTTAAAAATTCCTTTTGACCTTACTCCAAACACCCAGAAATGGTTTTAGTGCTGGTACCTAGGGAGGAGGAGATGGGGCACTGCACACGTACCCACCCGCCCCAGGTGTGCTGTGCCAGTCGGAGGCACAGGGCAGCTTTCCAGCGCAGACCCACCAGGCAGAGAGATTCATTTTGCCGTAAATAATTCCCATTTGTGGCTCTCGTCCCGCCCGCACCGAGCAGGTTCAGGTGCTGCGAGCAGAGGCCGCTGCCTCGCCGCGATGCGCTGGAGCCCCAAGGAGCTCTCCCTGCCCCGTGCCGCCTCCCCATCCCCCGCTGCCGGGGGGGCTTGCCCGCTCCTGCGGGGACAGGAGGTGATGCCCGAGCTGCGCTGGGGCAGCCGGAGGCTCCCCCTCCCCACGGGGCAGCAGGCGGGGACCCCCCGTTAGCGCTTTCCCCTCCCGGCGCGCTGCCCCCGCGGCCCCGCGGCCGTGCCCAGCGCGGCTGGCACCGGGCTGCCGGAGCTGGGGAGGGCTCCTCGGGCCTGCCAAGGCCAGATGGTGCTTGCGAGCCGCGCCAGGTCCCAGCTGAGCGCTGCCCGGCGAGACGCGCGGGCGCTGCCGCCGCAGCCGGCGCTGCCAAAGCCGCGGCATATGCTGCGCTCTGCCCCGCACCTGCCCGCGGGCAGCGCCGCCGAGCCGGGGCACAAGCGGCAGCCCCAGCTGGAAGGAGCCGAGCGGATAAAGAAGGGCGTAGAACCCAAAAAACGGGGATGACAAATAGAGCGGTGGTGCAAGGGAGGAGTGCAGCCATCCCCGGTAAGGTCGCGGGGAAGGTTGGGCAGCACCAGGGGGTGCCTGGGGCAGGTCCCTTTTCACTCGGAGCCCATCCCCACCAGGATGCCCTGGCCTTTGCACAGCCCGGGGCCATCTGCTCGGCCATGGCCCCACCAGCTCCAGCAAAAGGTTCTGGGAAACTGCTGGAGGATATTTAACTTCTTCTCAGGAGCAAACCCCGAATGGTCGGGAGCACAATTGATGGGAGAATAGACTTTCTGCCTATTTTGAATTTACTTTGGTAAACTGTACTCACTCGGGGCTTGGTCTATAATTTATTGAAGAGAGCCAGACTGGAAACCAGCTTCATACTGTGAGTAATTTCTAGCATCATGTAATCTATCACCACGAGACAGGGCGCTTTGTTTCTCTGAAAAATTATTTTTATAGTTGGCTTAGTAACAACAACAATTATTATTATTAATATTAATAACTACTTGTGTAAGGCCTTTCATGCGTGGTTTAGGAAGTGTTTTGCACATGGGTCAGTAGGTGTTGGCTGCATCTTATGGGGAAGGGAAACTGAGGCACACATTTGGCCACTACCTTGGTGTGTGCAGCATCCTCACTCCCAAAATGCAGCTTGGACCACTGAGTGCTGCTGGCCTTCATGAATTTCAAAAATGTTCGAGGGTTTAGTGATGAAGAAGATGAGGAAATGATTTTCTTTAAAATTTAGATCTACTTAGGTTGAAAAAATTATTGAGAATAGTCCAGAAGGAAATAGCCCCTGCCACATCCTGGTGGCTGGAGCTCATCCCCAGGGAGAGTGCAGAAACAAGCACAACGTCTCAGCTCGGAAATAGTGACTCAAATCTTCCCTCCACTTAGTACTAATGTAGAAAATGTTAGGAGCCTTGGATTTCCCTCAGGCTGGCTCCCTGGTGTCTGGCCTGTGGCCACTGGAGCCCTGACACTGTCACCTCCAGCACGGGGACATCTGCCTGGATGTGAAATCCAGGAGCTGCGGGATGCCCATCCTTCCCTCCGTGCTGCCAAGCTCGCCAGCCTGGCTTATTGAATAACACCGTGACACTTCGCAGGGATCTCCCCAGTCTCTCTTTCCAGGGTGGAAAAATGCCATTTCTGGGTAAAGAGCAGCAAAGAGCTGCTGCTGCAAACACACCGGGCACTGGGGATGGGGAGAGAGCCCCAGCTCGGCTCCTGGGGTGGACAGAGGATGGGGACACTTCAGCTTCGCCCTCTCTTGTCCCCTCTGCTGCTTAGGCCACCTCCAAACTAAACATGATTGGTCTGGACACGAGTGAACTTAGAGAGTGAAACTACTCCAGGTGACAATTGCATTCTTCTGTGGAAGTGGTGTAAACTTTCTATCCATCCATCATTGAAGACACTGTTTTATCAGGAACGAGAGAGCTCTTCAGCTGAACTTTATCCCTGTCTCTTTCCACTTCTTGCTTTGTAGCAAGAATAATAATATTTAATATTTATGAGACACTTCATATCTTCCAACTCCATTTGCAGGTTTGGAACGTAACTAATGAAGGCCTGGGTTGCTCCTGTGAGGTGGAGGGGTACAGCAGTGTAATCTTCTGCATTCACAGGTGGAAAATTCAAGGCAGGAGGGGGGGCTGGGCAGGATCAGCACTGGATCCTGAACTTCCTTCCCTGCCCCAGGCAGCACCCCACGGTACCTCTCTGGGGACACTGTCTCTAGCTTTACTTACAAAATCTTCTCCTCTAGCAAGAAAAGGGGGTAAAAAAAAAATTAGAAAAAAATCCTTTTTTATCTCCCATTAGGAATTTCAGTTTTCTTTTGGCATTTTTTCCTTTATTTCTTTACTACAATGAAAAATGTTTGGAGCAGAGACACGTTCCTTAATCCTGTACAGTGGTAATATAATCTGCATTTGTTCAGAGTCATTCAACCTGAATCATCCCCGAGCACCGAAGCTGATGTGTGAGCAATGCACGATGATAAATCCACCCACCACCTCAGTGTAGGTGCTCCCGTTTAAAACACAGTGAGACAGCCCAGGGACAGGGGAGGTGCACTCATTCCTACACCCAGGGGCATGCTGGACAGAAGCCTTTTCAGGAAATGGCCATTTCTGCTCAGTTTGCTGTGCCAAAGTCAGATTTTTAGGATTTACCACGCAGATAGACGAACCCCAGACACAGGTTACCTGTGCTGTCCCTCTGTCCAGAATTTCTGGACACCAGCACTTCCAGCAGGGTCATGCGGCATCCCTGATAAATTCCCCGTTTCCACCTGGAAGAGAACTCTGGGAAGCTGTGCTGGAGGAGCCCTGGTGGTGGTGGTGGTAGTTAATTATCCAGGATCCCGGAGGGACGGAGCTGTCACCGGCACTGCTGGAGGAGCAGGGTCCCGAGCAGGGCAGCGCCACAGCCCCGCTCACACGCAACGCCAGGCATCAGATGGAAAAGCAAAGTGTTTCCACTGCCAGACCCATCATCTCTGCCCGCAGAGTTAGTGAGAAGGACAGGCAGAAGCTTGGGGAAAGCCAGGGCGCACGTAACTTTTTTCCCCCTCGGTTTTCTCCGATTTCCCAGAGTTTGAGGGTTCTGATCCATCGCAGGGTGAGGAAGCCAACAGATGGCACTGTGCTGTTTCTGGAGGAGCCCAGCCTTTCTGGAGGCCCGAGATGGGATGCCCGAATGCTGGAAAAGCCTTGCACTTCAGGGAAGTTTCTCCCCATGCAGAAGCACAAGCAAAGCCTCACCATGGAGAAGGCCCCATGGCCCTTCATCTGCCCAAAGCACTGTGCAAAGCTTACATACAAAAATGTTTGTACACAGCCGTGGGACATTATCTGCTAACGGGAAAAAGGAGGCAAAACCACCCAGCAAACCAGGTCAGTGTTACAGAAGTTCAGATTCCCACCAGGGAACATTTCTCTCCCTGCAGCCTCTGTGGCAGGTTCAGGCAGACCGAACCCCTCGGGGCTGTGCCAGTGCCCAGCTGAGGAAATCAGCTGTGGGGAGCTGGTGATTTTGGCAGGAGCTGCAGGGCTGCCCAGGAGTGTGGCTGGGTCAGCTGGTGGCCCTCATCTGGAGTATGACTTTAGCCCTGGGGCTCTGCCTGTTCAGCACCAGCAGAACAGAGGTGAGGGGTGGTGGGGTTGGCTCCTGGCAGTAAACCCCTGCCTGGTTTTCCATCAAACCTCTCCTGTGCCAGAGTGCTCTTTATTTCACACATCCTGAGGTTTGTGCTTGTGGCTCCAGGAGCAGAGACACGTTCATGGCTCCAGCCACAGGTTTGTCCCTTGTAGCAGCATTGGGCAGGTGGTTTAGGGTGAGTTATCCCCATCACTCAAAATGTGCCTGTCTCCCAAGCTAAACCTCTAAATTGTTTCCAGGCCAGTATTGTGGAGTCCTGTGGAGCCATTCCCCAGCATTCCCAGTCCTACCTGGTGGGTATCACTGATATCTTGGTCTTCCTTGTTTCCAGCTCCCTAAAGAGCTCTAAGCAATGAGATAAGGCCCCTGTATTGATAACATATCCTCCACCGAACAGCAGGTACCTGGGGTGGGGATGGGGAAACCGGGCCCCAAACCCAGGACTGGGAGCTGCTCTTACCTGGGAGCTACACCTGAGGAGGTGTCAAGGTGGGGGAAGCTCAGAATGGCCCAATTTTCCTGCCTTAAGCCACCAGACCTGTCCCAGCCAGCGGGGCCAGCAGTGAGTGCCACCACAGCTCCTCACCAGCTGAGCCATCTCTCCACCTCTCATTGCTACAATTTGCTGTTCTCTTTTCCCCTCCCTCCCTCCCTCTTTTGCAACCCCTCTCCAGGTCCAATCCAGCAGAGATATGCAGTGTTTGCTACCAGGTCCTGAGCCTCTCCCAGAGCCACTGTGCACCCTCTGAGGACGTGCTCGGTGTCACCACTGCACCCTCCCAGCCCCACACCCCGACCCCGCTGCCGTTCAGAGCCACCTTTCCAATCACTCCAGTCAAATCAGGGTAAGTAGTTATATCAGGCTGACCCCTGCCTTGTCAATCTTTACATCATTCAAAGGCAATTTAGCCTATTCATTTATAACGAGAGGCTATTGATTGAATAATCTCTGTTATTAGTGTATGGGTAGAACTTGTTCTTTGTTGTATTTTAATATTGGGTGTGTTGGTAGCTTAAACCTGCCTCTGCTGTGCCCTGCTGTAACTGCCACTGCAATTACAGTAAAGAGCACGAGCAGATACTTGATTAAGCTTTGCAGAGATTATTACAAAGCAAGGCCTCGTTCTGAATGCACATATTTCAGAAGAAATAGCATAAAGAAGCGTGCACGTGTGAATTCCTAGAATCTGCAAGCACAATTTATCCTTGCAGGTCAATAGCTCATATTGTCTGCTCTGCCAAATTGTTCAAACATATACAATGCTCTCAAAACATTGCTTAATTAGATTCTAGAGAACATTGACACACAAACAAAAGATATTAATATCAAGGATTTCAGCATCAAATGTAGTTTACACAGATCAAAGAACATTTTTGGTGCAAAGAGGTTATGAATGTGACAGGTTGTTACTCCACAAGTGCAGAATATGACAAGAGGGGGAAGCAGTGATCAGAGAGCAAAGGACAAAGAGGAACGAGTTTGGACTCGTGGGGGACACGGGCAAGATAAAGCTGCAGAAACAGAGGAAAAAGGAAGATTACTGGAGAGGCAGGTAAAACATCTTACAGAAAACAGTGACAATGCACCCTAAAATAGACATGGAGCTTTTGGAGGGTGTAGGGTTGTGAATTACTGGGGTAGAATAAGACTTGTCCCCTTTCACATGGATGACATCTTAAAAGCAAGATCCAAAACTTGAAAATGTTTGTAGGTAAAATCTGCTGTGAAATTAATGGCTGAGGTCAGAATGGAGACTCAGTCCTTGGCTGGGAGCCTTTTGTGGCCTGGTTGTTTGATGTGGTCTGTGTTGCTTGAAACTGGGATGAGGCAGTGAAAGGGTGTGGAGATGAGCTGGAAGAGTAGGGACAGGTCAGGGTCAGAGGTGGGCAGCCAAATGTGCAGTCCTAGCCAGGCCTTGGATCTTGGGGCCAAAGAGATAAGAAAAGGGACAAATATAATTAACAATTGTCTGTCCTGAGTTTCCCAAACGCTGCTGAGAACAAGTGAGATATCTGCACATGGGGGAGACTGATGGTTTGCTTGGGATGTGGATGTCCTGATGCCACCACCTTGGAACAGCTACAGGGTCTGGGAGCATCTTGCTGGAGCCTCAGTGATCCTGGGATAAGCAGGACTGCCCCAAACCTGCAGCCTTAGCTGGGGAAATATTCAGTCTGGTCAACAGGTCTGAATTCAGCTCATCCACAGCGCCTGGAACAGAAAATTATTCTCTGGTGGCTACCTGGAATAGAAGCAAGGAGCTGGAAAGAAAATATTGGAAATGGATGTAAGGGTAGGCACAAAGTAGCAGGCCAGGAAAACAAGCAAACAGCTAAAAGAGCAAGCCAAGGGGAAGTCAATAAAATTGACTTAAAATACATATGAATGAAAAAAATTAATAAGCCAAAGCTGTATTTAATGTCAATATTGTTGTAGTAGTCTGAGAAATCATGAATAAATAAAAGCAGATGGTGGATTGATCATCCAACACCAAGAAAGGCACTTGTGAAGAATATTTTCTTCTCAAGGCAGACAGACTCATATGTGTGTGTCTCGTTTGCTTTAATGGGAGTCATGTTTGCAAACTCCTGTGTATTAGGAAACAGGTAAACCTCAGTGGTTAAGGCTTGTTTTGACACAATTATTTCCTTTTTCTCTTGGAAAGTATTAACTTCTGCTTCAGAAGAGTTCCACATGCATATTACACTGTATATCACAGCAACCTGCCAAATCCACTGTAAATTATTCAAAAATAGGCTGACAAATCAAGGACTGGCATTTTAAAGTGAGGGTAATTTGCAGCATTATTGAAGAGCACCCTCTCCCTTCAACTTTTCCAAACGAGCACTAAAACCAAACTGTCCCTGCTGGTTCTGACAAGGAAAGGATTGCCCTTATTTCAAATTCTGGCTGAAAGGCTGGGATCTGCACCTCGTTCCTGAGAGATGCTGAGGGCTCTCAGAGCCAATCACACCAAAGAAGCTCAGCTCCTTGCCCAGCTTTTCATCTATTGATTTTTCCTCGTGAATAGTGCATTGCAATATCCTATTTTAAAAATTGGGAAGAGGGGGGACTGCATCACATTGAGCTCCTGGCAGAGAGGACTTGCTATTAGGCTCTATTGCAGAAGATTGTTTAAGCACGCACTTTCTGAAAAATCTTAGTTTTATTAGGCTGTTTCATTAGAAATGTTCTTAGTTACACTGCAGATGCAGAGAGCAAGGAATTTATCTGTCTCTCTATCACTAGTCCTCAGTGCCATGGCATGTAGCCCTCAGAGAATGAAGTAACATCCTTAATGTCCTTGTGAAAATGGATTATTTGTCTTAAAAACGTAACTCCTACATGAGAGTAAGAAAGAAGTGGCCGGGTACAAAGTAGTCAGTATGCTCAACAACGTAGGTTTTTATTCCAACTTTATTTCTACTCATCATCAGGGAACACAACAACTTTTTATTTTTCCTCAGAGTTCTGAGCTCACAGCTGTGCCCAAGTGTGGTGTGGATGAGGAGCAGTGGTGGAGTCACCATCCTGGAGGTGTGGAAAACGTGTAGATGTGGCACTTGGGGATGTGGTTTTGTGGTGGCCTTGGCCGTGCTAAATTAATGGTTGAATTTGACGATCTCAAAGGTCCTTTCCCACCCAAATTATTCTTTTATTCTATGAAATGCTGCTAAGTGTTGGCTGCTTATGGATGTGAGCACACTGAGCACCAGCAGAGTAGGGATGGGAGACTCTTGTGTTGAATTCACAGGTAAGGAGATCCAGTTTTCCAGTGGAAAAGATGGACCAGACCCTTGTGACAAGATGCAAACACACAAAGCAGGTAAGGAATGGTGCTGACTGCCAGGCAGAGGTGGAAAAGGCTGGAGGGAGATTTGGCTTAGGTTTAGGAAATCCTGAAGGCAGTGGATAATCTGGGCCGTTCACCAAATCCTGTAAATACAAGAACAAGAGGCACTCAATTCAAAGCAGTAAGAGATTAGGTGTGAGATAGATAAAAGAGCTCTTCTGGACATGGCAGGTAGTGAACTTTGGGAACTTACTGCCACAGGAGGAAAAGGGGATTAGACAAACTCATGGAAACAGCTTTATACGTAGCAGCTGAAACCCCTGGCCAGGGATGTGCCCTCCAGCATCTCTGCCAAGACAGCTCAGGGAGCACGAGGGAAGTGGAAAGCAGCACGGGTAGCACGCTTCCCTGAAACACCCTCTCCTGCTGTGCCCATCAGAGACAGTGTGCCAGGCTGGACATCCCTCTGGATGGAGCCAGCCAGGGCATCCCTCTCCCCGAGCTCTGGCACGAGCAGTTCTGCTGCAGTGCACACACGGGGACTGGCACGGGGCTGGCACGCTCCCCGTGGCACGCCCTGCAGCTTCTTCTGCACCAAGGGGTGAGGGCACAGCTGCTGGGGTGGTGCTTGTCCCCCACGCCCGGGGCAGGGGCTCTGCTGCTTCCCTGCTTCCCATCCTTGCCACCCGTGCTGTTCTGAGCGCCAGCCACGGCAGCTGCCCGGAGAGCACCTCGCCGCTACAGCACGAGACGCATGGATCAATTAACTCAGTTGCTGGGTTTCGCTTTTGAATCAATTAACTGGAACTGAAATTAACTAAAAATATCCTTCGCTTATTAACAGACTGAACTAATTGCAATAAAAGGTGGAGGGGAAAAAAAAAGGGGAAACACTGAGATGTTATTTGTCACAGCGAATCTCAGCCCTCATCTGGATTGCAAATATTCCTCATTTACTGGGCGGACTAATGACTCCACAACCTCCAAACGGGTTGGGTCATCCCACGATGAGGCAGCTGTGTTTCCCATCATCTTCAGCACATCCCAGCTCTGCAGGGCCGGGATGGGGCCTGTCCAAGACCCACTCTTGTATCCACCAAGCCTCCTGTCCCGGCTGCTCCGCGGGGCCTGGCAGCGTGCAGCCCTCTTTGTCTCGCCTTCCTTCCCTTTGTTTCTGCCTTCAGTTCTTTGTTTGCCTGTTTTTTTCCTTTTTTTGCTGTTTGCATCCATCATTTCTCTGTTGGCCTGGCCATTCTCTTTCCTTCTTCAAACGTGCCTCCAGGGATTTCCATCCATTCCCCCCAGGCCTTCCTTTCTCCCCATTTCCACCATCCTCTTCCCCTTCCCTCTGTCCGCGGCGCTATCCCGCTCCTTCCCTCTGTCTTCCCAGCTGCAATTAGAGCTAATCAGATACCTGAGCAGCTCTGCAAAGCTATTAGTGGCTCCTTGCTCATCCCGGGGGGAGGTGAGCAGAGCTGGACAATTAGGCTTTTCCATGCAGCCCCCAGTCTGATAAACACAATAACCAACGAGGGGCGACGGGCACATCTCTGCCACTGGCCCAGCAAACATCCCTGGCCACGCTGGGAGCGGAGATCCAGCCAGGAGGGTCCTCCTGGGGACCACACCTGGCCACCCTCCTCCTGCCCCTGTGCCTGCCCTCGCTCCGGGTCACCCCTTTGAGGAGCCTGGGGGGTGCTTTTGGTGGGGGCAGAGCCTCTGGGGCAGGGCTGATGTGCAGGGTTTGTTGCAGAGAATTTCCCCGCTCGCTCCACAGCCCAGCGCACCCCTCCTGCTGCTGGATCTATGAGCTGTGTGTGTGTTTTGTAATTAAGCAGTTAATTGCACTGGAGTTCTTGATTAGCTTTGGGGGATGGTAATGTTCTAGCAGGATGAGATGTTGTGTACAGTTCAGAATCATTTACAGAAATTGGAGCTAATTTTGCTGTCTGTGCTTATTACTGCATTAATTTAATTTGGGTTGCTTTTAGCTCATTAACACATCTAATTAATTCGTTGACATCACTATTAAGATGTCTCTTTGAAATTGGCGTCTCCAGATAATCAGGATGGAAGAGGCTGACAGATCAGGCGCGAAGCTGACTGGGAAAATGGGGAAGAAAAAAAAAAAGGGACGACTAATGAATTTTCCATCAGAATCGCACGGTTTGTCAGAGTTGGTATCAGAGAGGCAGAGACAGAGCTAGTGAGACAGAGAAAGGGCACAAGAGAGACAGCAGTGGTAAAGAGAGACTTTCTTTCAAAAATATTATATTTGTTAGGAGAGCAAGCAAGACGCGTGAGAGGACAATAAATATTCTTTAGTGAATCGACATCAAGGCTGCATATTTCTTAGTTAATTTTCCTCTCTCCCTGGTTTTCCATTGCAGCCTTTTGGCTGTTTTCATTTTTTTCCTGCACCATAAATGATTTTTTTCTCCCAGTGCTGGGGGCTTGGATGGTCCAATTGCTCTGGGGACTGTGTGTTCCTCCTGCCACCACGTCTTGCTCTGCCAGGGACAGGGGGAGGCTGCAGGGATGGGAGATGCTCTGTGCCCTGTGCTGCAGAGAGTGCAGAGGTCAGGGGATGGATGGACAATTGCAAGCAATTAAATTGCAGTGGTTTAATGAGTTTGCACATATCAGCAAAGCCTCACTATCTGGCCGTGTGCTGGCCTGGCTGCATTTGTGAAATAAAACAGCTTAGCTTAAGCCTGCCCTCACAGTGTTTGTAGCAGAAGAGAAATGTCCTGTGGGTTTGGAGGGGTGGCTGTGGCTTGCTGGATTGGGAGGGAAGTCACAGGAAGACTTTCCCAGGAGCTGCTGGTCCCAGATGTGGGCAGGAGCCCCAGAGCAGAGGTGGCTGTGGAGCACCCAGGACAGCCCTGGTAAAAACACCCTGGGTGACATTCACAGGTGACATTGAACTGGGAGCCAGGGACAGCGGGGCTTTCGGGCAAGAGGTGAGACTTGGGGAGTCCTGGTATCAGAAAAAATAGGGACCTTTTCCTTTCTCTTTAGCCCCTCCAGTGTCTAACTCTGCAAGGCACTGAGCCTACAAGCACATCCCTCAGCACACAGCCAAGCTCTCCAGCCTCTTGGGTTTTCATGTTCTCATCTTATTCCCATTTCCCCCAAATTTGCCCAGAAGAGCCTGGCCAACATGATGGGAGCTGGAAGCCTGAGTGTGGCCATGCTGCCTTAGCAGGAAACTCTCCCTTCCTCCGGCTCCAGACACATTGTCCCAAAACCACGAGGTCCTGGACACAAAGGGAGGAGGAAGCAGACTCAGGTTTGTCCTGAGGTGGATTATGGTTTTCTCCTGCAGATTACCCCCATCCAACTGCAGAATCCACAGCCTCTTTCTGTTCCACATTTCTTCTGACAGGTGGGATAGGACGAGTTGAAACATCCCCTAAACCACTTCACCCACGATTTCAGCCTTTTTGGGTTCACAGAACCCCCAGGTTTTCACAGTGCATGTGCAGACCTGTCCACATAATTACAAATTGTGCTGACTGACAGCAAACCAGCTTACCTCGGTTACCTTCCACAACTCCTGATGGTTCCCTCTGGAATCTGTGGGCAAACACATGGAAACCACCAACCCGGTTAACCCAGCACACTTCCAGCCACAGTCTGCACACGCCAGTCAGCATGCTTGTTTCTGGAAGCATTTCCAGTGGAGTTGGTAACATTATCTGGGCTACAAACATAATGTTTCCTTCCCACCATCTCTGTGGCCCTCCCGAGGGAGGTGCAGTGTGGATGGAGGCAATAGAAGGAGCATTTTCACTGGGAATAGCTTTTGTAAAATGGCTTCAAACTAATTGATTTTAAAAGAGAAGAAAATCTCAAGCTGCAGTAGAAAGGCTGCTGTGGAGGGAGAGGATGATTGCAAAGGGTCTGCACAAGGCACCTGATTCCATGGGAGGACCTTGAAGGCTCTGAGGTCAACGTGCTGCCCAGTTTGCTGATCCCAGGCAGAGCAGCCCTGTGCCCCTCACTCCAGGGACAGCCCTGTCCTCATCAGATTCATTGTCCGTGTGCCCTCTCAGGCTGGAAAAGCCAAATGGAGAAAGCAGTTTCTGCCTTACAGCAATTACCGTCCTTGCTCAGCGTGAGAGGCTGGGGGATTTCACAGGCAGGATGGATGGGCCCTGGGAGAGGAGGCTCCAGGGTCCCTCCAGGCAGGGTCGAGGTGATGCTGAGGGGTTAGTCAGATGAAATCTCCTTCGTTACTTGCTTTGCTTTGCCAGACCTCACTGGGGAGGAGCTGGTGGTGTAAGGAAGTGAAGAAGAGCCAAGACCTCCCCGTTACAAAGGCAGCTGAGCTCTGTGCTGTGCAGCCCAGGGTGGGTACAGGGAGGCTGTGCCCTGTGACCAGGGATGTCACCCTAGGAAACACGTGGTATGCAGGCATCTACCTGGTTTTTGGTATCAAACCAGACCGGGGGAAATTATAAATCAAGGAGACTGGTTTTGAGAGCCCCTTTTCTGGCAGTCTTGCTTTGCCCCACTGCCATTGAGCTGAAATACCCAGGCCAGTGACATCACGGGTGCTGTTATCTGTCCTTCTCCCAAATGGAGATCAAATCCTTTCAGCTCACCCCAAAAGGGAGGAGCCCAGTACCACACTGAAAAGCCACAGGGATGGCATTGGCTTCCTCGGATTCCTTGTGCTAAAACGGAGCATGTTGTAGGTCTATCTGTGATTTGGGGAGGAAAAAACCCACAAGTATCCCCACACTGTGGGTCTAAAAGTGAACCTGAGCAGGTCTGGTCTTTCCCCCCTGCATCACAAGGCTCCCTGTGAGGAGCACAGGGTGATTTACTCATGTGCTGAGCTGCAGCTCCCACCTGGGGAGGAGAAGTTTGCTCCAATTCCTATTCAATTTCATTCAAGGGAAGAGAATATTAGAAACTCCACTCTTTAGCACTTCATTAAACACTTTAGTTTAATAGCATCCTCCAGGGAATCCCAATCTGGACCACGTGAGCCAGGAGTAAACAGCTGCATCAATTAACCCCATAATCTCAAGGGTGCTATTAGAAGGTGAGATACCCTTAGAAAGTGCATATGCCTGCAATTAGGCTTAAAATACTTAAGTGTCAATAGCCTTAGTTATTTGTGCTCTCTGCTATTGATCTTGCTTATGTTTTCCACATTAAACAGTCTTTCTTACTTCATCAATAAATTAAGTGCTGGTTAGATTTATTCACTTTTTCTATTAAATGGTGCAAACTCCTGAGCTCCTGGCCAGGCTCTGTCTGAGAGGAGGGTCTCCAACCCTCTTCACTGGCAGCTCCATCTTGCTTTTGTTTCAGCAGCTGGGGAAAGCAGCAGTGGGAAAAGAAATGCAGGAGCGTTTGGGTTGACCATTAACAAAGCTCAGGCAGGGAAAATTTTGCTGGGTTTGCTGGATTTGTTATTTTATGTGTTTGTTGCACCAGATTTGGAGGAGACCTCAGAGAAGGCCAACCTTACACACCATGAACAGAACAGAAATGTTTGAGTTTCTGCCACACAGGGATTTGAGGAAGGGACGGTGTCTACAAGACCATGCAGAAGGTGCTTTTCCTTTTCTTCACAGTAAAAAGCTTTGGGAAGAGCTTTAAATCACCTGAAATGGCAACCAACCAGGCAGGAAACCTGTTCTTTTTCCTCCTCATACTTTCCATCAGCTTCATTACTGATTGCAGCCTCTTCCTTCAGGTTATTTGGCCCCAAAACAGGTGCATGCAGAGAATGTGACCGTGCTGTGTTGCTGGCTGGAAGGTGGGACCACTCTGGGATATTCAGGTGTTCCAGGAAGGTGTGAAACAGTGGAGAGACCTTTCTGCAGAGCAGGCTGAGAAGAGGGCTTGAGGGGGAGAGTTTTACGATTGTTTCTTTTTGTAGCTTGACTTTTTAAGTCCTAATTCTTACTCATCTGGGTGTGGACCAAGGCTGGGTTCCTGCTGCAGGGGAAGTGCTGTGCTGAGGGTTGAGCACATGGAATTAAGCAGCAGCTTTTGCCAAAGGCTGGTGGCATCATGTGCTGAAAATATCTACTGGCCTTTTCATTCTGTAAGTTCTTCAAGTGACTTCTTTCATTTTCAACAATATCCCTTCAAGGCCTGGTATCTTTCTGTAAGGAAATTGTGACACTCAGGGACATGGTTTAGTCATGGAGTTGGAATTGCTGGGTTAACAGTTGGACTCTGTGATTTTTTCCAAACCTAAATGATTCTACGATTATTTTCATGGTCCATTTTTTTTTCCTTTGGTCATCCTGACTTTTCTGTGTTATGCTTAATGAATCTTGTGTTGTTTCATGAGGAACATGCCTGAAAAAAAAAGAGTAAAACTTAGGGCATTGAAAAGAACAGTCATTCAGATAGTTCACATTGTTTAGTTTGCTGTTCCCTGCCCATCTGGTGTGTACCAGTGCATGCAGAATTTTATTTTTACCCAGGCATTCCTGACTGGAGGGAGGCTGGCAGGCCCTTGTTGTTGCAATTAAACCGTGTGCTACTTTCCATAACTCATTAGCCCTTTACTTTCTGGATTAATTCAATGTGCAAATAATGTCACAAATTGAATATTAGTAGACTTCTATTGAGGATTAAGAGGCAGTAAAAGCATATCACTGTGTCTTCACTGTGCTTTGCATGGCTGTGGTTTGTCCAGCATAGTCAGTGGTTTGTTACAGCTCACTGCCTCCTCTCCTTTGCTGGTTGGGCACGTGTAGCCCAGGATTTAGATGAGAAAAACATCAACTGTGCATGTGACAAAGGAACCACTGCAGTGTCCAAACTCCTTTTCCAAATGAGAGCTTTTCCTGAGGATGGCCCCAGCTCTTCTAGAGGTGCTCCCACTCAGCCCCAGCAGCACTGGGTTGGCAGCAGCCCATGGTCAGGTGAGACCCTTCACCTGTGCCATGGCACGGATTTGGCAACGGATTTATCACCTCCAATTATTTTCAGATGAACAGTTGAGGTGGGATTGCTAAAACCAGCCTGAGCATCCCTATTACTGCTCAGAGAGGAAGCAGAAAAAGCAGGGTTTGGAAGGGGTGCAATGTCCCAGCCCAGCCAAAAATCTCTGTGAGGACCCCAGCCCCTGCCCAGGGCTCTGGCTGTGGGTTTGGGACCCGTGGTGGGCACTGCCAAGCCAACACAAGCCCAAAGCTTTTAACCTCAGGTGTTGATGGTGTCAGTGTGGGCAGGATGGCTCCATGCCACGAGAACTTTCAGGGCATTGAGGAGCAAAATGGGTGCAGCTTTCTTTTAATGCACTGAAGTGGAGGCAAATTTCAATCTAATAATGTAAAGCAGCAATAACCATTATAATTAATTTATATAAAAGACATTATAAAATTACACTTGATGCATTTAAATCCCATCCAGGAGCAGTGCTCGTTTTCCAGTTAAGCTATGGGCTGTGCTAAGGCAGACGGGGAAAGAGGTATTTCAATATGTCTTATAATTTTATATTCTTTCTAATATCTCTCATGCTAATTTCATTATGCAACACAGTCAGCACAGTGATGTAATTATTGAAAAGTAATTTTGCAATAAATGGATTTAAATGTGTTCAAGTCCATTGTAAATTCAATCTCTTGGTAAAGGTGGATTGAACAGGCAGGAAAAAGGGAGCAGGGACGTTGCTGGGTGAAAACTGAGAAGTCCTGAGCATCCCACGTCGAGCATCTGCTTACACCAACTAATAACATCCACTTCAGATGGAGACCACTCTCAGAGCCAGCCTCCCTCCCTCTGAGCCCCCAGAGCTGCTCCTTGCAGAGGGCACTTCCAACCTTCACGGTGGGGGAAATTTTGGATCAGTCAAGTCTCCTCCCAGAGCAAGGCACTGCCATTTCTGGGTGTCTGTGCTGCTCTCAGCAAAGTGGGTCCTGTGTGGGTGTCTTAGTCTGGATTAAGGGCTCAGTTACTGGGCAGGGACATAAAGAAATTCTTCTGCATAAGACATGGGAGATGTGATTTCTATTCCTGGCTCTGTCAGAAACTTCCTGTGTGATACTGGGCAAGCAGTATATCATCTCTGTGCTTCCATTTCCTCATGTGCACAATAGGGATAAGGAGTGCTTCCCCAGCTCATCGGTGAAATTAATGTAACATATGTAAAGTGCATGTATATCCCCAGATGAAAGGTGCCATTGTAATAATATTCAAATTATTATGGAAAATAGATAAAGCGACCAACCCCTGCTAAACGATCGTCTAGCTTTTCACCAGATTCATGAGATCCGTGCTAAATGTGATAAGAAAACTTCAGATGTCAAGTGGTTTAGAGTCAGGCTCTGCTCATGAAATGGAGCTGGCTGTGCCTTTTAAGTGGAGGATGAGATAGCAAAGAATTTGGGGCTGGGAAAGTTGTTGCTGTGGTTAAGCTGCCCCGGTTTATTGGATACCACCACTCACCTCGAGGAAAAGGCTGGGGGATGCATGGCCTAATGGCCAAATCGGGACCAGGAACCCTTCTGTGACACCGAAATCAAAGTGAAAAAGCAGGGGCTGTTTGGTCTTTCTGACCTCAGTGACTGCATACAAATTTGGGATATCCCAGAAAGGTCACGTGTGCATGGCAAGGACAAAGGGAAGACTGGATGAATTGGCTTAGTAGGAATCCTTCACCCACAAGGGTTATGTTGGACCTTCACCTAGAGGCAAAGGAAAGAGTTTTGCTGTCTCTTGTGGAGCAGTAGCAGACCCTGCAGAGGGAGGATGTTCAGGTCTCTGTACCGAGGTGATGACACCTCTCCGATGTCCTTTGTGCATCTCCCCTTGCCCTCAGCATCACTGCAAGGTAGGTTTGGGCAGCACCAAGGCTTCCAGATAATCATCATCCAGTTCTTGGCACTAGAGGTGTATCTGAGCAGGACATTTGTGTGTTTTCTCCAAACAAATCTACCTCCTGGAGTTCCCTTCCACTGGGAAGGGGGTGCTGGCTTGGCCGCTGGAAGAGCCACGATGGGGATCACCAAAAACCTGAGCTCAGGGGAGATTTGACTCCAAAAGTGCTGTGCTGGTCTCTCCTGGCACCATTGTACAGTTGCCCAGCACCAAATGCTCAATTATAGACAAAATTGAATTTACAATTTGCTTTTGGGCAATGTGTAAATTGGCCCTTCATTGATTATTAATGAAGTGCTAATTGCTCTTTGCAACCAATTTTTATGCAAATGCTATTAGTGCTATTTGCACAGTCCTGCAATTTACAGTTTTACATTTGCAATGGCCTGGTGAAAAGATGTGAAAAGATGACAGCTTGTCCTAAAAGAAAACAAGAAGGGGAGGAGGGAGGCAATTGCAAAACTTGCAAAACTTGGAGTAGCAAAATAACACAATTAGGAATGAGAAAACATAAAAACACCAAACCAACAAAACATGAACAAACAAACTCTCTCTCTTTATTGATTGTTACAGATTCAGCGTTGACAGGGGTTGTTCTGAATGTAACAGGATCCCATGGCAGATGTAAACCAGACTCCAGGCATTTGCTGCGTGTTTCACCGAGGAGGTCAGTGTATGAATTTGCCTGTGAAAACATTGATGCGAGGCTGCCAGCATTACCCATTCAAGAGCCGGGTGCGTTTCTCGGTGACAAATGACGTGGTGTTAGTTTGTGAATCCAGTCTGGGCAGCTACGGAGCTGTTTTTTGCCAGGGAGCTCCTCTCCGAGGTAACACCTCTCCCTGCCTGGGCCAGGAGCTGAGCACTCCCCATCGTCTGCCCGGGCTGGTGGGAACCCTCAGGGCTCCTGCCCTGCTCTGCCATCACTCCGGGTGTCTTCAGACTCCCTTTACTTCAGGTCAGAGCAACACCTTGTAGACTCTGCAGGGAGTTATGCTTTGGCTGGGTCCCACAAAATGGGAGTGTTGGAGGTCTCACTTTGCTCGTGAGGGTTTCCAGTAAGGAATTGTTTGCAGCTCCGGTTTCCTTAGAGGTTCTGGATGTTCCTCTCTTCTCTGAGGCTTCACAGGAAGCCTGTGGTGGAGTACGAATTCAGATTCAGCTCCAAGCTGTTCCCTGATTGCTTCACCTATATCAGACAAACTTCACAGTGAACTTCACTGCAGGTGTTTGGAGCAGCAGAGTGGCCTCATCTGCCGCTGGGGGATGGATGTTGCTGGTGGCACAGGGTTTGCTGAGTCCCTAACAGACGTGGTTGTTAATTTGGGTAGGGGCAGGCTGTCATCGTTAGGACCCAGAGGAGGAGGAAGCACATGAATCACTGCCCGAGTGTGTTACCCCCATTCAGATGTCATTAAGGGCACAGAATCATAGAATGGTTTGAGTCGGAAGGGGCCTTAAACATCATCTTGTTTCAACTCTTCTGCCATGGGCAGGGACACCTTCCACTGTCCCAGGCTGCTCCAAGCCCTGTCCAGCCTGCCCTCGGACACTTCCAGGGACAGGGCAGCCACAGCTTCTCTGGGCACCCTGTGCCAGGGCCTCCCCACCCTCACAGGGAAGGATTTATTCCCCAAATGTAATCTAAACGTGCCCTCCGTCAGTGTGAACCCATTCCCCCTCTTCTCATCACTCCCTCCCCTGGTCTGAAGTCCGTCTGTGGCTCTCCTGCAGACCCCTCTGGGCACTGGGGGCAGCAGCTCTCGCTCCAAACCCGCGTTCATGGCAGGGCATTTGATGCAAGCCAAGGTCTCTCTGCCGCCCCACTGCCCCTCGCAGGGCTTTCCCTTGGTCCTACCCAGAACCGCTCCCTGCTCGCTCCCCCTGCTCGGGCGGCAGCGCAGGAATTCTGCCGCAGCCGCAGGGATCGCTGCCGGCTGCCCCTGCCTCGCTGGCAGCACAGGAGATTTCCCCTGGCTTTGATTTACAGCGCGGGCTGGTTCCCAGCGGGAATGCTGCTCCTGGTGCTCCTCCGTGGCTGCTGGGGATGCAGGACACGGGGAGAGGGGGATGAAGGGACACGGGGAGAGGGGATGCAGGG
>VZRO01002977.1:113104-143668 GCA_013397915.1 Daphoenositta chrysoptera
GGGGTGAGGGGATGCAGGGACACGGGGTGAGGGGATGCAGGACATGGGGTGAGGGGATGCAGGGACACGGGGTGAGGGGATGCAGGACACGGGGTGAGGGGGATGCAGGACACGGGGTGAGGGGATGCTGCGGGCAGGGGATGCTGGGGATGCTGCGGGCACGGAGGCCAGCTGGAGCCAGCAGCTGCTCCCCCGGAGCACGGTGCTGTGAGGCCGCGCACAGACACAGCGTGGCACTCTTTTCCAGAGCACCGTGCCTGGGCTGGGAGCCTGTCCCCACGCCAGACCCCACCCCTGACCTCGCCAGGAGCCCCGGTGCTTTCCCAGCCCCGCTGCTCCTTGCACACCCCACTCTGGTCCCCCTCTACACCCTGCTCTGGTCACTCTGGCTGCTGTCCCTCCAGCCCTGAGGCTGGCGCTTTCCTGGGCATCCCAGTCAGCACCTGCAGCCACCTGAGCCATGCCAGGGCTCAGCCCCAGGACTGTGTTCAGGGGATGCTCAGAGCCTAAAAGTGTGTCTGTGTATCATGAATGTTTTTTGGAAAGACCAGCTGGAAAATAGTTTAGAGGGGAGTATAATCTTTGGTTTTAATCCTGGCAGAACTGTTTGGATGTGACTTGGAGTTACTGTTGGTTTCCCTTGGTTTTGGGGGATATAATTTGCTTTTTCAGGGTGGATGTCCCAGTCTGAGCGAGGATCCAGATGTGACAGCTGAGCCTCCAGAAGATGGGAATGCAACCAAATAAACCCAGAGGTAAGAGACAGCCAGCCGCCTTTCCCCAGAAAATCCCTGTTTGGTGCCTGGGCTAAAATATGCACTGTGCCCAGGAAAGAGCTTTTTCAGCCTAGAAAAGCCCAAGGAGCTGAACTTGGCCTTGGCCCGAGGTGGCTGGTGACACTGGACAGGTCTCCTGGTACTTTAAGGTGTGCACAACAACACTCAGAGCCCCCAGGAGCAATGCCCAGGGGCAAACAGCCTGCAGGCAGCCCTGCAGGAACCCCAAAAGGCAGGGACCAGCACCACTCTCCCCTCCAGGAGAAAGAGGGCTGCAGCTCCGATTTAAATAGTTGTTTCCAGGCTTTCAGCAGCGACTCTTTGGTCCCTGAGACAGGATCCCTCATTAGCAGGGCACTACCTGGGGACACCCCCTGCCCCGTGTTGCCAAGGAGCCTCGACCAGAGGGACTCTCTGCACCTCCTTCTGCTCCTTCCTCTCACCTTTTGTTGTCCAAAGCAGCCCTGGCTGGGCAGAGCATCTCAGCTCTGTGGGCACAGCCACGAGCACAAGGCTGACTGCACCCCGAAAGAGCTCTGCTCTGCCATGGACCCTTGGGTCTTTGCTCTTTGTTTTAGCAGAGATGGGGAGAGACAGTTTTGCTCAGCATCCTGTGGGCCAGTCCATGAGGGTCAGCTTTGTGACCAGGGTGATATCTGCACCCTGGGGTCCCAGCGTGGCAGATCAGAGTTGGGCTTCCCTTGGCCAGGTGGGCACCTTGAGGAAGGGCAAACGTGGGATGGTGAGATAGGAAGGGAATAAACTCATTTAAGCTGTTTTAACTTTCAGATTTCCTCCAGGCTTAAAGCATGCTTTCATTTTCAGCATTTTCTTCTGTTTTCTTTGCAACATCTGGTTTGGAAGGTTGTTCTACTGATGAAATAGGAGCAAAGTTGTGTTTTCCCCCACTCCTTGGCAGTGACTGCCTGCCATCAGCAGTGGAAGTCTGGGCTGGGCTTGTTCAGCTCATCCTTAGTCTCCAGGGAAGTTCAGAGAGAGAAGGAAACCTCTTCTCCCATATAAGAACACTTCTCTGCAAGTGCTGCTGGATTTTCTTGTCCATGAAAAAGTCCCTCCTCCACATGGCAAACAAAACCCAAGAAGAAATCATGGACCTTATGTTTTGTGACCAGCATCCTAGCAGGACCTCCTCTCAAATCCCCCGAATCTGAGGAATATGTATTTTAAATAGAATACCATAAAAAAATGTAGTAAATATTTAATTTTATTTTTATTAAATACTACATTGATGATGGCTGACACTTTATTAAAGTGTCAGAGTGAGTGTTCCTACATTCTAATTACTTATTCTAACAAGGAGGCAGCCTCGTCAGGAGCTGTGCGTGCTGGCGTGTGCAGGCGAGGGGCGCTCCTGGTAACTAACACCTATTAAACTATCATTTGCACCTAGAGGCATCTCATTAATATCTCAACTGGTGAGACTGCGCTGCCAGTGCCTACCTGACCCAGGGTGTTGACAGGAGAAATGGCTCCGGGAGGCCTTTCCTCGCTCCAGGCTTTCCTGTACAAATAATTCCTATAAAATTAATAACGACTATTCCACTTAATTGAATTCCTGATAAATGAAGATTCTTCCAGGCGCCTGTTAAAAGCATCCAAGAGATGCAGGAGGGGTGCTGCCCCTCATTCTGGGGGCAGTTTTGTTCCTCCCTTCTCTCCCATCCTTGCTTCCTTTGTCTCTCCAAGCCTCCTCCAGCCCATTCATCTCTCCTGCTGCTCCCTCCTTGTCACTCTATTCCTTCTTTTCCTGACCTTCTTCTCTTTTCTGCAGCAGTTTCCTTTCTGATCTCCCATTTGGGCCCCTTCCACTTCCCTGGCTCTGTCTGGATCCACCTTTATAGGTACCTATCTCAGTGACTAATTTTCCTTCTGGAGCCTTCCTCTTATTTCCTCTCTCCTTCCATCTTTATTTCCCTTTTCTCCATCTTCCATTTGGCTCTTTATCTCACCACTAAGAGCCATTCCTCTCAGGTTTCCTTCCAGGCCCTGAAAAGGTTTTCTTAGAGGAATCTCCTCACTGATGTGAGCTCTGTGTTGGATGAGGCTGTGGCACTTCAGAGCCATCCAGTCATCAGGGAGATATGTCCTCCCCCAAAGTGGAGTTTGTCATCCCCAAAAACCGATGGAATGTGCATTTATCCCACCTTCCCCACGGGTGCAGAGATGCCTGTGTGTGGGGAGGGGATTGTCCTCAAGCCAGAGTTTATATTACCACAGTTTGGATGCCAAATCATTACAAGAGAGCTATTGGGCCTCTAGGAGGGACACATTGGAGTTTTAGGGCTTTTTGTTGCCTTGTTGCTCTTACCTTGTGCAGCTGCATTTCTGGCGTTTGGGTTTGGTCATGAGTTGTTGAGGTTTGCTTTTGTCATTCCTTTAAAAAATATAAAAATAACCACTAAATAATTCTATTCTATTTTTATTCTATTCCAATTAGAAAAACAAACTAGAAACGAGACTTAGTATTGCAAACACCAACTCGAGATTCAAAGCAAGTAACTTAAAAATAAATAAATACATAATGGAAAAAAATATCATTAAATAACACATGAATAACAAGTAATAGGATTTTAATCTTCTTGCTAGGAGAGGCTACTTCTGCAGCACTAAAGGTGACTCACAAGCAGCATCATTCTGGGAAAGTTAAAAGTGGTAATTCAATGAGACTGAAGGATTATGAGGGACTCAAAGAGATAAAACAGCCTTGCAGGGGGCTCTCCTTCCTCTGTCTCCTAGTGATGAATGAAACTGGAAAGCCAGATCAGTTCAGAGCTGCTGAAAAATAAAAGATGATCACATCTTCATGAACACCCAGGTAGGATGGAAATCACTGCCCCATGAGGGCGTGATGCTGGAAGCTGAACAGAGCTCTAAAGGAGGTTCAGCATTTTTGTGGATAACTATATCCAGAGTTGTATGAATTATTATTATTATCATTATAATTATTATCATTATTATTATTTTTAGTGGTGGTGGTGGTGGTCTGGAGAGCATCTCTGTGTGCTGCACCAGGACTCTGCGAACCAGTGAAGTTCATTACTCTCAAAACAGGGTTTCTTCCACCAACTTCTGCTGCCTCCAGTGGTGGAGCTGAGACGGACCCCGAGATCTCTGGGGCACCTGGAAATGGGACTGTTGTGCTCAGAGTTTGCACTCAGGAAGTTTGTTTCTGTTCATATCTTCCATGGAGACATCCAGAACACAGAAGAAGATGAGAAAGCAAAAGAATAAGGCACGGAAGGAAAAGATTGAGTTTATGGTGGTGCTGGGAAAGCCAGAAGAGAGGAAAGAGAATATCTGAAAGAAAGGAGAAACAGGTGGAGAAGGAAAAGGATTTATTTCGATGGGCAGCAGGAAGATGACAGGGGCCAGTTCTAGCAGATGAGAACCTCCCACTGAAATCCAAGGGCAGTTACTTGGGGCAAGTCTTCTGCAATGTATCAAACAAAGAAGAAAAGTTGATTCTTTTGATTAGAACAAACTGGTGTTTGGTACTGGGCTGGTGGGTGAGCTAGGAAAGGTGAAACAGGCAAATAGGAGCTGGGAAGAAGAATGCAGGAAATAAGAAAAGTTTTATATGAGCGAAGAGTGTAGAGAGAACTTGGAGGGACTGATCAAACTATGTGTGTAGGATGGTTTGATGTCTTAATTTAAAAGAGGTGACAGCCAAAAGTTGTGAAGACTTGAAGAGGAGGTACCTAATGCTGTGTTTGCTGTGCAGAGAGGACGGGCAGGCGTGGCAGGGGCAGGGGCTGTGCTGAATCCACATCCTTCAAGGTATGGGATGCGGTGTAATTTAAGGCAGAACTTGGCCTTTCTTACATATTTCACTTACTCCCTTGATTTTAATTGAGCCTGTTATGGGCATTTCAAGCGTTTCATGAGCCTGTGGTGCCTGGTTTCCCAGGTCAGAGGGAGGTGAGCGCCAGAGGGGAAGGGAGTGCTGTGCAGAAGCTTTGGGATGGAGAGAGGGCTGGGAGTCGCTGTTGAACATGGGTGCACCTTGTAATGTTTCTGTAGTGGCTTTGCCTGCCTTCATCCACCCTCCTTTTCCCTCCACCATCCCTCTCCCTTTTCTCTGCTTAGAGAGTCTATCTGTTTATACTCCTGGCTTTTGCAGGAGCACATTTAGTTCTGACACCATCGCCCAGTGGGGCATTCCATGTGTCCCTTGGCCAGAGGGCCGGGTTTGGGGTGGCCCAGGGTGCTGGGTCTCCCTGTCCCCACCGTGCAGGCGGGGTCCCCAGGGCTGGCAGGCGTGGTTTGGGCAGCAGGAGCAGCGCAGGGCAGGGCAGGGTGCGGGACAGGGGTGCCATGCCCCGGGGGTGGGCAGCCAGGGGTGTGCCCCGCTCCTCCCGCGGCACTGGATGGGGCGGGCTGCGCAGAGGTACAGCTGCCCGGCCTCGGAGCAGTGTTTATTTTCCAGGCTGAAAGGAAGCTGGTGATCCCAAAGCCCTCTGTGTTTAGCCAGACCTCTCATTCACTTGCAGAGGAAACCCATGTCAGCCGCTCCCCTTTGTCTCCCCTGAGCTATTGCTTTGAATCTGAAAGGATTGGGTGCAGATTTCAAGGGATGTTCAGACAAAGGCTGTTTGAACAGCACTTGTGTAAATAATCCATGAAAAACTCTTTGAATAACGTCAATGAAATTTTCTCTGAATTTGCTATTCTTTTTCTCCAGCGGCAGAAAGAAGTGGAAGTCAGGAAAGGGAGGAGGGTCGGAGGAAAGGAGGGAGAGACGGAGGAAAGGGGTGGGAGAAGCACTGACACTTTTTTCTCTCTCTGCCAACTTCTCTCAATGCCAAGAAGTAGCTTGGCTTAGGAAAAAAAAAAAAATCTCTTTGTTATTTTCACAGCTTTAGGAATAATCTCATACGGGACCTCCGTGTCCTCAAACTTCTCCGTACATTAAATGTAAGGGGACACCCTCGCATTTCGCACAAGCAAGGGTAATGTCGAGCCAGTTAATTATTAGCCGTGTGGTTTAATGTTCACTTGCTGTACATATGTACGAAACAATTCCCCTTCAGCATGTCGTTTAGTTTGCATTAAAATGGAGATAATTGTTTTGATGCCAAATGTTCCCGTCCCGCCTCCCCCATCCCTCTTCACACAGTTTATACAAATTACAGCCTCAAACAAGAGGGACAAAAAGTCTTTGATTTGGTTCCTTTTGAAGATACCCAAATTGAATCCCGTGCTGTGTTTGGGGACACCTCAGCCCGGGCTGGGCGAGGAGGGGGAGCTCCGGTGTCTCCCCTGGAGCGACACCGGGATGGACCCAGGGATGGGAGCGGGAGGCTGCGCCCGCACCGGGAGAGGGCTGGGGGCTCTCGGCTTCTCCGGCAGCCGGTTCAGAGGATGTCCAGGAGATGGAGCAGTGCTTCTGTGGCCTCTGCCGCCGGTGCCCCTAACGAGCCGGTCTGTCTGAACTCGGAATGAATTTTGTTCCCTTTTCATCACTCCCTGATGTCCAGCTGCTCCTGTCAACACCTTCTTATAGCATGTAATTCATCGCTCGGAGTGACAGCTGGGGCCGTGGGGCTGGGACCGGCTCCTCCTGCCATCGGGGGCACCCAGAGAGTCCCTGGCCAGAGCAGGGGCTTCCCTCGCCCCCTCCCCGCACCTGGGGCTCGCAGCTCTCCCAAGGATTCCCCAGACAAACCCAGGAGCTCGCCCTGTCCCCCTCCTGCTCTCACCGGGGAACCTCTGCTGGGGGTTTTGTGGGGAGCATCTCCCCTCCAGACCCCGTCCCCAGGAGGTGCCGGGGGCTGGGGGAGGCCGGGGAGGAGGGCACAGGCCCTGCTGCCAGGAGGGGGGATGGCGATGCCGGCAGCTCCCTCAGGATGCGAGGCCACCCGAGCAGGGATCACCCAGTCCTTTTATTCCTGAGGTTTGGCTTATTTTGACTGCAGGTCAAAGCAGGAGCAACCTTATCCCCAGATTTATGGGCTTGCACCCAAATAATGAATAGTGGCTGTTGCCCCATGCATGCCCAAGGCACTTCTAACAGGGAGATGCTTTGCTGATGCCACTGTGCACAAAAATGTGCAGCTTCCTTTTGTACCAATCCCCAACCCAAATGCCCTCTTCCCTTCAGTCTATCCATCAATTTCTAGTAATTATTCTTTAACTCAGCACTTCTGCCTTCAATTCTTCCCCCATACCTTCCTGCTTTCCCATAATTTATTCTATATTTCACCCATTTCTTGTCCTCATTTATAATTCTTTATTTTATTACTTTGCATAATTTCCTTTTAGGATTTGTCATAAAATAAATTCTGCCACCTCTGTCTTCTCATTTCTGCTCTCAAGTGTCAGTGAGTGCTCTCCTGAAGCAGTTCCCAATGATTCCCAAACCTCTGTGCTGGAGCTACCCCAATCCTGGAGGATCTGGGGGGTCTTTCCGAATGAATCAGAGCCCTGAGTGACATCTGGAAAGAAGACCCTGAGTGTGAATGCAGGGGGAACCTCCAGCCAGGTTCTTTTGCTATGGTGAAATGCTGACATGGGCAGAATCATCATCTCACGATTGACCAAATCTGAACTAAAATACCAATGGCTGAGCAAATGAGGAAGTTGAGGAGAAAAACTGCTGACATATTGATGTCCAATCTGTCCTGGAAGGCAGGAAAGCACCTAGGGAAACTGAGGCACAGGGCTTTAATCCACATCCTTCAAGGTATGGGATGCTTGGCTCTCTGAATCCCAAAGGCAGAGACATCTGACATTTTTGACTGTTTGTGTCTGATTCACCTGTTCAAGGTCACACAGGACACTTGTAGGATAGTGATAAAGAAAACAAAATGCAAATTTTCTGTGGTTCATCCCAGAATCTCAATCTTTTAGCTCAAATGTGGCCCAGGATGAGGAAGAGCAGAGGGTTTGGATGAGCTGCTCTATGTTTCAGTGCACTCCTTCTCCATGGAAAATAGAAACTATTTATGTGGAGTTGGAGTCCAAATGCTGTTGTCTGCTGGAGAAGATGGACCTACCACATCCATTGAGCAGCCCCAGAGCCATGAATTTCCAGTTACCCCCATGGAGTGGCACTCTGAAATTTGCTCAACAACTTCTAGGCAGGGTGAAGGATTTGGGATAACTGTGGGGATACTGATTGATGAATGGTCCCTGCTGCCTGGATACAGGGAGATGCCAGGACATGAGCTTGTGATGAGGCTCTCTTGCCCTTGCAAATTCCTTTTCAAGAGGAGAGCACCCAGGAAGGACCATTTCTATGAAAGGCAGTAGAGCCTTAATGCAGAAATGAGGTCTGCAAGGGGAGGAGGCTGCATCCAACAGAGGTAACAAACAATGAACCCCCAGCCCTGCTAATGTGGGCCCTTCCTTGAAAGCACCTTTTCCCTGCAGACACAAAGAGATCCCTTTCCAGCACAGTCTTGCAGCAAAGTTCGGGGCCATTCCTGGAGGTGGCTATGCAGGAATCTGTGGTTCATTTCGTTTTTTAGAGGGTCCTGATAGGAGATCATAGAAACAAACGAAAGGACTCGCTCTGTGCCCAGAATCTGTAGTGGTTTCTCCACTGCAGGCATCTTACCTGCCTTGAAAACTCCGAAGTTGTGGCATCACGCACTAAGGTTCATGAACCCTTTTGAAGGCTCTTTTTGAAAGAACCCAGCCCCAAAGATGGCTTTGTGTGTGAGAACCACGTGGTGTCATCTGCCGTCCCCTTGATTTTCAGTATTATTGGATCTGAAGCTCAAAGTAAAGCCCACGAGAACAAAACCTCAGAGGAACCAGATGGAAAACATCCTCCTGGTTCCTCTGTGCTGGATGAAAACCGCCGGCTTCATCTTCCTAATGCGTTTTGTTTTGTTTTGTTTTGTTTGGGTTTTTTTTTCCCCCTAGTATGGAGAAATCCCTGTGTGGTTTGGGTTTGCGAGAAGGATTTTCCCTTCATGTGCTGCCACAACCACTGAGATCAGCTGAGGCACTCGAGTGAACGGATCCTGGATGTAATTGTCTGAGGGCTGGTGCCAGGTTTTTTCAGAGGAGGGACCGACTGGCTGCGTTTCAGTTCCACCTCTGCCTTGACAGAGCCTGTCTCCTTTAATCATTAGAGTTCAGTGCACGGCTCTCGCCTGGCACAAGTTGGAATTTCATTTGTTTTGGAGGGAAATTGCTTCTTTTGTTAGTTTAGGTCTTTTGGTTCCAGTTGTGTAAACTGGGACAAGCCGATCCCATTGGCTCTGAGGAGCTGACAGCCAGGAGAAGGCTGGTCTGCCGTTCAGTTTTGGGGTTTGGTTTTAAATCTTTAACACGTTCTGGTTTCTATAATGAGGCACGTTTTATGAAACGCAAACTATATGAGTGTGTGCTTTTCCCAAACTCACGGCAGTCAACACAAATTTGGTGCCATAAACTGAGTTTCCTGAGCAAACTGAGTTCTGAATTTATTCAAATGAAAGTGAATGTTGTGTTATTACAGCCTTGCAAAACTCTAGTTAATTTATGGTAGTATAAAATCCATTTTTTTAATGACAGCGACACTGCCAAAATCTTTGCAGATGCAGAAACAGATTCACAGGAGAATTTCAATCTAACATCAACAGGAGATTTGGAAGACAAATTGTGCAAGGATCTCCTTCCTCCAAAGATGCTGCTTTGTTTTGCTTTTTAGAATTTGCTTTGCCTCTAATATTGTCTGGTTTATGATGTTTTAATTATTGCTGTTTATTTATTATAATCATTTTTTAATTGTTTGTGTAGTGCCTTGAGTGCCTCGGCAGGGGGGCGTATTATAAATTAAATTATTATTAAAATGTTATTATTACGTGTACCTGCTCCAAACTAAGCTAGAGCAGGGAACATACTCAACTGCCTGGAATTAATTCCTCCCTTTTCCTTTGTCTGTACTCTGAGCACAGTTCAAAGGGTTGGAGAGAGAAAAGGATGTTTCACTGACTTCTCCTGGGCAAGGAAAGTGAGGGGAGCTTTCCTCTGGCCTCCCTTGGGTCCCAGGGATGAAGTTAGGGAAAAGGTGTGCTCTGTGAGTGAGGCAGAGGTTGGAGTTATTTTTTTAAGGGGGCTGGTTGATGTCTGCTGCAGTACATCAGCATTTCCTATTCTTAAATTAAAAGGGAGAGTGTCACGTGTGCTTGTGGTGTGCTTGGAGGGCTCAGCCCTGTCTGAATCCCACTTTGCATCTCCTGGCCTTTCTGGTTTGCTGCAGACACCCCTGTGGGTCCCTGCAGGGTCCCTGCCAGCCCAGAGAAACCCCCCCTGGGGAGCCCCCAGCTCTGGAAATCACAGCCAAGGTTCCAGCCCTGGCCCCACTCCGTGCACGGGGTTGATGCTGCCACTCCTCCACTTCTGCTTTGGCCTCTTTGGGGTTTCCATGGGCCGTGAGGCAGAGACCAGTGGCCAAAGCAAAACAAAACCACCCTCACCCCCAGCACATCCTAAGACCAAATAGGATAACTAGGAAAAATCTGAAGAAACTCATTCTCTTAATTTCATTTTCACTTCTCTCCCCCAGGTTTTCTCAGAGCCCTCTGTCCCAACACGGCCTGGCTGTTGGTGTTGCAGCATGAGCACAGAAAACCCTCCCAAGGCATTGGGATCCATCCTGGAGGTCACCAAACCCTCACACCAACAGATGTCATCAAGACTTTTCATCCAGCAAGGAAAAGAAGGATTTCCCACCTCCTTCGGACCTCCTCATCACTTGCTCAGAGGCTCAGGAACTATTTGGGTTCCCCGTGGATAATCATCTGCTGCAGGGATGCTGGAGGTACTGGGGTGTTGTGGTGATGGGAGCCCCACGAGTACCACTGATGGATTAGTGATAATGTGGAGGGTTTTCTTACATGAGCCATCAGTTTGCTAATGCATATTAAGAGACAGTTGTCATAAGAGCATCTCTGCACTTTGGAGCTGGTGGCAAACTTCACACCTTCAGCTCTCCTAATAAGACAGTATTTCATCCTGCTCAAAGGCTTATTATAGCTGGTCTGATAGGCACTGCAAGATCTCATTATTTATCTATATGCTTTATTTTGGATAGATAATAGAGAAATTTGTCTAGAGGGGCAGCAATTTATTCCTACCATTTAGGAACAAAAATGTGATTTTAACTTACTCCAGTCTGTGGACTCCTGAACAGAGGTTTCCAGTGGAAGTACAGATCTCTTTGTTTCGTGGCCTGCTGCAGACCTCAGCTCACAACCCGGGGGTAGACTGGAGGCCACGAGGACAGGAGAGGGAATTGGGTTTGGTGTTTCTGCAGGATTCCTAATGCCTCAACAAACCCGCAGGGTTTCACTAAACTGCTGCCCCATGATGGCATCAGAGAGGGTCAGCAAAAACAGCTGTTCCTGCAGACACCTGGTGACAGTCTGAAGAGAATCCACCTCTTCTGCCTCCTCTATTCCTTCTGTTTAACCAGAGCCACATGCCAGGCACCTTCTCCTTCCCCGAGACACATCCATTCATCGGTCCTGCCTCGGACACTGCAGCTCATCCTCTGCTTCTCCCACCCCTCCCTGGCACATCCCCAGGGATCTCCAGACGGGGCTCAGCTGCTGCCCCTCCCCATATGCCCAGCCTCTTCCTCGGGCCCTTTCTGCCCGGCTGTGATGGGAAGGGAGCTGCAATTCCCTGCGCTGGCCCATCCTCCAGCAGAGCCCGGGTAATCCTGCACCCAGGGGCCGTTTAGTCCTGTCTGCCTGGTTTGCGGCTCTGCCTCTGAAGGGTCCTAATTTGGTGTCATGTTGCGACAGGACCAGAAGGCAGGGCAGGGCTCCCGAGGGTTGGGGTCTGCTCCTGATTTTACAACCACGCAAAGTGTGAGCTCTGGAAAGGGTATTAGTT
The DNA here is from genome assembly GCA_013397915.1 of Daphoenositta chrysoptera. Taxonomy (NCBI): domain Eukaryota; kingdom Metazoa; phylum Chordata; class Aves; order Passeriformes; genus Daphoenositta; species Daphoenositta chrysoptera. The sequence continues at coordinate 124,735 of VZRO01002977.1, forward strand.
AAAACCAAGCATCCACTGGCCGTGTTGTTGCTCTGCATCTGCTTTCCTCCTCCTGATACCCTGGCCTAAGGTTTTCATTTTATTGTGTTTTTTGATGATCATTACCAAACTGAAGCTATTTTGGTGTAAAGACTTTGAGCTCCTCTGACTTTCTGAGTCTGTAATAGAGCAAGTAACCCTTTGCTCAGAAAAAAAAAACATCTTTAGACCCTCTGTAGCTGTGTCACTTCTGCCTGAGCTTCTAATAATGGAATACCATGTCCCAAATCTCACTCTTCCCAAGAAAACTTAGGTTGTGTTACCAAAAGCAGATACCAGAATGGCTGTTTTCTTGACTTCTTCCTCTAAAGAGCTTACACAAGAAATCTCAGGCTGGGAAAAACAGGTCCCACACCGTACCCTATCCACCATCCTCTTGCTGGGGTAACAAAAAAGGAAAACCCCACTCTTTTCCAGGGATTTTTGTCTTGGATTGGGAGGGCATGAGGAGGCAAACAGACATGCCTCCCTCTCGTGCTGGTGATAGCGGGTGTAGCCGTGGGATATGTGTAATATAATTACACTGCCCTGAGATAAACCACGCTTAACTCAGCTCCCTTCTTCCCACTAATCCACCTCCAGCGGGATTTCTCCTGACGCCACAGACTCCGCAGGCTTCACGAGTGCTCCTTTGGAAAGCAACACCAAACCAACAACCTGCCACTGTCTGGGGGCTGTGCTTCCCCCAGAAACAGGCACTTGCCACCCTGGGCCGTTCCTCTGCCCCCAGCCCAGCTCACGTTACTCTCGTGCCTCTCTGAGTTCTGGCACTCTGGAGGAGACCCCAGCTCCCACGTGCCATCAGAACTGCAGATTTACACCCTCAGCCTTTTCCACAGAGTTCTCTGGATTTGTAAGAGGGCAGGATGTGACCTGCAGAATTTAACAATGGGTGCTAACCTGGACTGTAATCAAATTAGGCTGGGGCACTGGCTGTTGGATCGGGAACTAAGTTGCAACCCGCCTAGAAAATGACATTCATTCCTTTTCTTTTATTAACATATTTTTTTCCAATGATTCAGGATGTGTTCTGGCTGTGTCTGTGCTGGGGAGAGTTCAGCAGAACAACAGCAGTTTCTGGCCCACATGGCCTCCATGCTCTTCTATTACCTAGCTGAAGCCAGAGGAGCTTTTAATTGAGAACAAATGATTTTAGGCCCTCTTCATGCTGCCACTCCTCAACTACGTTTGAAAATGTTATCCCCAATGCCTGATGTGCCTGTAAGGTGTTTAAACTTCCATGTGACTAAAAGCTGGGCTCTTGCAGGTCTGCAGCTCAGCTCCTGGTTTGCCTGGCTGAAAATCAAATCTATATGTGCATTTGCATACCAGAGCTGGGCTAGGATCCCAGCAGCCAGCCCCTTCATTCCCTGTGCAGACAGGTTCTTACTGTATCTCTTTCCAGACAAGAAAGCCCTTGTGGCTGAGATGCTAAAAATAACAAATGTGTCTTCATGCCTTGAGTAAGATGGGCCATGGGTGGGCACAGCCTGGCTTTTAAAGGGTTAAGGAGGCTGTGTCCTTGGTGACATGCAATTTATGATCTTGTGAATCCTTTTTTAATTATTTTGCTGTGACAGAGGTGGAAATATCCAACTTCAAACGACTGGCTTTATTGATATGCTGCTATTTGTGCCTCTGTGGAGGAACAATCCCATAAAAGCAATAAATTAGAAAAACCCCTTTTCTCATCAGAGAGAGAGATACTTTCTGGCTGGGAGCGAGAGACCTGGTGCAAAGGCATTTCAGCTCCACGAAGGGGCTCCCTGTGATCTGTGGTGAAAAGCCCTTTCTCACTAACCAGGCACATTTACAGTGCACCCAACTACTGAGCTGCACATCCCCCTCCAAGCCAGGCCGGGCTCATTGCACATGGCTGGAGTTTGGAATTTTTGCCTGCATTCATGGATGTTGGCTGAACATCTGTAAAATGTTTATGGCTTTGTGGCTGCTCACACTGGTTAGTTATTTACCATATTTGCTCTGAGAGGATGATCAGAAAGCACATTTTAGGACAGAAAAAAGGGATTTCAAAGTACAATTAACTGATGCTGTTGGAGATGAGCTGATTGAGGCCAAAATGGCTGTGTTTATTTGCAGACACGAATGACCGGTTTTCACCACAGAGAACGCAACAAAATCCATCTCATGAACCCAGATGAGAGCAAATATGACACTGTATTTTTTTTTTTAGTGTAAATAGTTGCCCGTAACAGAGATGTACAGGCCTGGCCACAGGAGTACCCGGGCGCAGCCATACAAATACCAGCAGTTATGAAATGATTTGTGCTTCCAGCTGCATTTGGCAGGTGCCAGAGCTGAGCTGGGCTCTGCCAGCCTGTGTGGAGCGAGCACTGCCTTGGGTCTGACCAGTCAGTGGCATGTGAGCAAGGCTGTTCTGCTCTCTTTGGACAGGCACAGTCTGATGTGGAGCAAAATACACACGGAGACTGACCCTGAGCCCCAGGAATGATCACCAGCCCGACCCCTGCTAGCACAAAGGAATTGCAAAGTTTGGGGAATTTGATTCCATGCTCGTCCTGGGAAAACCCCCTGTCTGTAACTGCAGCTCTGGTGTCCTCAGTCCCAGCCTTGGGAGGAGAGGGAGATTCACCAGGGCTGAGCTCACACATTTCTAACAAAAGTCAAGCATCTGCCCCAGGTCTTGGGTTTACCAAAGGTTGTAGGGTACCTTGAGCTGTAGTCTCTAATCTGTTTTTGTTAGGAGGATCTGTGAAATATCTGCTCTCCTTGTACCATTGGAAAAATTCTGTACCCCATTACCCCACTCATTTCAGAAGCTGGCCTTTGATAACAACTTTTTCTGGCACCCAGCCTGGCCCAGGTCTGATTTGATGATCTCAAGATAAAATTGCTCCAAATGCCATCATTATTCCCTGGAAGCACCCAAGAAGCAGAAGTTAGGGCCTGATTCTTTTTTTCACCCTGGCATAAATCAGGGATGCCTTCACTGAAGTCCCAGGCACTTCACACACTCTGGAAGTGGTACAAGAGAAAGATGATTTGGTCTCTGAGTTTTTACCTGCTGTTGATCTAATCCTGAGATGCTGCAGTAAATGGGATATTGCTTTTGACTTACACAGATGCTGGATGAAGCCTACAGTGATTAACATTCAACACCCGAGCTTCAATCAAGGTACTTTTCTGCAGTAACATCATTTATGTTGAAACTTCTTCTCCTTCAGTCACTGATCTTCAGGCTTATCTGCCTTAGCCTGGTGTAAATCCAGGGTAACGCTGTTCTTATTGGAGTTATTCCTGATCAGCACTGGTTTAAATGAAATCTGAATGTGACCCACAGATGACATGGTTTCCTGTAAAGATCACAGCTATAACCCAAGTTCCCTGGTACCAGTCCCCTCATCCACGCTGACCAGGACAAGGCAACGTGGATGAGACACCACTGCTTTTTCATTCCCTGGCATGGTAACATTTACTGTGCAGCAGGGTCTTCCACATTCCCTTTTTACAGTGTTTTCATGGGTATGGAACCACCTACCTCTCTGCTGGCCCAGCCTCAGGGCTCGTCCTCCAAATCCATAAAACTTCCAGGCTTGACACAGGCTGCACTGTGAGAGGCTGAAGGGAGCCAGTCTGAGGGATGGAGAACATTTCCCATCCAGGAAGAAAGCAGGAAAACAATCCTGGCTTTGGGAAACCCTGTCTGCTGGCAGATGGAGTTGGTCATCCGTGTGGGCAGCCCATCCTCTAGACAAGGGGATTTTCCCACGACTCCCAGAAAATCCCATTTGTGATCTGCAGCCCAACTTCACCCTGTGTTCCCACCCCATCAGAACCAGAGCTCTCAGGCTGGACTGGGCACCCCACAATGGGTGTCTGCCAGCTCAGAGCCCTCCCAGGCTGCATTTTCAGAGCCCATTCCCAACAGAACCATGGGGAAGGTGAAGCACCACCAGTGAGGAACAGCAATTCTGTGGGACTAAACCCCCTGCACTGCTGCAGAGCTGGAGCAGACCGGACCCTCGTCCAAAATGATCTTTTGCTGCTTCTTGATCGCACCTTGAAGGTCACTGGTGAGGCCAGGCAAGGAGAAAGCAACGTCTGCCACCTCGCTGGGCCTCCTGGGCATGTTCACACCTCCAGCCTTGAGACCCCTCAGGAAATCATCCCACTAGAGGGCACTGGGAGTCGATTTTCCATTCCCTTCTCTTAGTTTCTACTCTTTATTTGAGTTTCTCCTTGCTTAGCGTTCTCCCCACCTCTCCCTCCTCTTTGCTGGCCAGCTCAGACTGTTTAAATTGGAAATTATTTGTATTACTGTCTGTAAATAATAGATGAGGGAGTGAAGTGGAGTTGGTGTCCCTTCCATAAACTCCTCCTCACTTTAATTAGTGCGAAACAGCCTGGTGAGAATGCGAGCTGCCTTGATGCTGGTAATTAAAATTGAAACCACTGAAAAGCTGCTCTATTTTTTATCGGAGCTGCTGTTCGGAGCCGGGAGCCTGCGGACGGCTCTGCAGTAAAGAGTGATAATGAAGGTGTGAATTCCCGGAGGGAGGAGGGGCAGCTGTAGCGATGGCTGAACTTACACCAGATGAAAATGCAGGAGCAATTAGAGGTGGCTGTGTACAAGCTGGGCATCGGAGATTAGTTGGCACCTTGGGAACATGGCAGGGAGGGACAGGGAAGGGGAAGATATTTTTTTTTTCCATTTTGAAAAAAAATTAATAACAAAAAAAAAGGTGGTAACTTAAAATAAAGACAAACATGTGCAGTGTCCCCGCCTGAGCGAGGGATGGGAGGGATGGTGGAAGATGGGGCTGCAGTACAGAGCATGTGGGGTTGGAGAAAACGGGGTCTCTTGCATTGGGAACAGCAGCAGAAGTCACGCTGGGTTTTCCAGGAGCTGCCCTTGAAGGAAAGGCATGGCCTTGCTGCCATCCCCAGGTGTGCTGCTCCTGCAGCTGAATATCTCTGCATGTCCTCTGCGTGCCCATGAACTGAACCAAGGCCAAGTGGTGACCACTGAAGACTTCTTCTCATCTTCTGTTAGGCTTTGGATCTGACCCCATCTCTGAAAAACAGTAACAGTTAACTGGGGTATCCAAGAGTGATGGAAGATGGGAGGGCACAGAGCTTTGTTGTTCCCAGCCAAAGAGGAGTTTGGGAATAGTTGCTCCAAGTAATCAGACGTTGTTATTAATTGCTTCCTGCTCTGAAAACGTTCATCTTAGTGTGTGCCCCACCAAAAAGCTGATGGTCTCTGCTGGGCAGCAGAAAATATGTCAGATAATATAACGTACATATGTCAGATAATGTCATGTATATACATTCTCTGCCTACCGTGAGAGCTGTAAACCTGCAAAATCTTCTTCTGGCTACGGCCACGCTGCAAGGAAAACACTCTGAACAAAACCCCTGAGATAGAGGTGCTTTGGGGGCAGAGAAGCTCCTCCATCCTCCAGGAGCTGACGGGATCCTCCACCCCAAGGACACCTCGCTCCACCCTGGCTCGTTAGCTGCCTAGACACGGGGGAGCACCTGAAGGTGTCAAATTGTCTTTAGACTGAAGAGAAATTTTGTAGGAAGGAAGTTAAAGAGGCTGTAAATTGCCTGCCCTCCGTTGTGGTTTCAGAGGGTTGGGTGTTGGGTGCTTTTTGGATCAGGAACTGCTTACAGAGGCTGCAGCTCCATGGCAGTAATGCCATTCCCAATGCGAATTTAGGCTCCAGATTAGGAAAAGCTCAGACTTTCTGTTGGGAGTTTCAATACTGGAGTGAAAAACCAAAATTTAAAAACTGACCATGAAAGGAGCAAATTTAATATCTCCTGTAATATCATGATCTTGGAAAAGATCTGTGACATAAATAATGGCCTGTGCATTAGTGCCCTTATGCACCAAGAAAGAGGAAAACTCTTAAGCTTAATTTGAAACATACACTTGGACTTTACCTGCATGAAGGATTCTGCTAAATTTTCATTGAAATTTTCAGCACACTTGGTTTCCTAACAAACCCCATGGCTTGAATGAATGAGCATTTTCTGCTCATTATTGAATGAATAAGCATTTTCTGGTGAAAAGCTGCTCAGCTTTTTTTCATTGTCGTTGAGTCACAGTAGCAAAATATTTTTACACTTGAAACCGATCACTTGATCTCCTGAAGGAAGAATCTGAGAGAGGATCGAGGGCAAAGGAAGGAGAGCTGAGATGCCCATGGCTGGTGTTTTGTTTGTTTTCAGTTAATGTGATATTCTCTGGAATATGTTGATCCAGGTACAATGGACTGTCCACAATGCTGATTAGTGCCTCAGCATATCAGTGAGATCTCCATGATTCATATTTATCTCCCACATCTTCTCTGCCTATGAGTTTCTAAGGTTTCTCTGTGATTCCATCTGTGAGGTGTGAGCATCCCTCAGAGAGACTTTGCTAAACTCTCCAGAGTTTGGAAACTGGCAGTTTATAAACCCTGGAGATGGGCAAGTTTAGAATCATTTGAGGCTTAGGGACTCTGAACTATTGTGTTTTCACTTGTTTCTGTTTTGTTGTAATGAGGCTGTTTTACTTTATTATAAACCAGGCAGGCCTTGCAGTTGAATTAAACCTTTGTTCACTGTTGTATACTTTGTTCAACATTGTTTTCTCAGTTAATAGGTTGTATTCTCTCACCTGTTAGGCATGATACAAAAACGTGATTGAGCAGATTTCAAAACTGAGAGAGCGTTTTCTCGAGCCTACAGGACATGTTTGTTTATCAACTTGTTTCACACACTGGTCAGTAGCTTTTGTTATTTAAACCAAAGAGAAGGTAGAACAGATTTGTATCTGAGCCACCCTGTGTACTAATGCTTGGGACTCTGTGTCTTTTTGCTTTGCCAAAAAACTTCTTCAAGACAACTGAGCTGTCAATTTGTTAGAAGGAGAAAAAATTACTCTTCAGAAATGCTTATTTCCTTTACTGAATGCTAGGAAATTTCCAGGGAAAAAAACTTATTAGGATAGAACTAAGTTAGAAGATAAATTGAAATTCTTTGATTGAAAGTAATGTTATTAAAAAGTTTTAATTATTGAGAAGAAAATGTAGGAAAGGCACTCAGAGCTAACATAAAAATGATTGGAAACTGGTAATTAAAACAAAATGCTTGAAAATTAAACATCACAAAATATGAAACTGCAAACACGGCTCTGATTCATTGCAGCACTTAAAATTTGGGATTTCTATTAAGTTATAGATGGCTGGTTTGAATTCTGTGGGTCTGTGTTGATGCTGAAAGTTGGGCAAATGCTGCAGGACTTTCCTGGTTGAGGCCACCGGATTCCAGATCCCATCCTTGTTATTCCCTTTCCCACCTCTCGCCATTCTCCATTTACATTTCTACTCTAAAGCAAAACTTGCTGCTCTTTCTGAGAATATCTGGATGCCACCTTCCCTAGGTGTTTTTAAAGTTCATCAGTTTCACCCTTCCGAATACTTAAAGCTTTATTTTGCAGTCCCAGCACAATTACTTAAGCAGAGAGCTGTGTCTTTGCAGAGCACCAATTTCTGCTCAGCAGAGTTTGCTCTCCTTGAGTGGCAGCCACCAGATTTCTACACAAACATCTCCAGAAGATCCCAGGGATCTTGCAGAACCGGGTCTGTGTTTCCTCAGGAGCACTTCCTGAGGGAGTTGGCATCAGACAGTTGTTCCCATGGTCACTGGGCTGGTTTGGGGTCTGCTTCACCAAAATCCTGTAAGGAGTCCTGATGTAAGCAAGGGCTAGGAAGTATCAGCATGCTTCTGCTGGCATTTTTTGCACCAAAAAAGCCACCACTCCTCTGATAGTCACAGCCAGACAAGACCCCATCCAGTCATCTTCTCTATTACCAAACTGTGCTTTTCTACATGATCAGAGCAGTGAATGTCACCTTGTTGCCATCCCCTGACGGACAGACTGCCTCACCCCCTCCTCCAGGACATCCTGGAGAAACATCTGAGCCCTACACACGACTTTACCCCTGACACTTTCTCTGCCCACAGTGCTCCTTGCCAGGAGAGACCGAGAGAGAGCAATCTTAGACTTGGAAGAAGGTAATTTGAATTGGATGTGAAGTTGTTACTAATTTAATGTTTATCCAATAACAAGGACTTTGCAAAACCCCTTACCTTTTCATGAGCCTCAGGTAACACTGTCAATTCATAATTGCTATGATTCCTTTATCCTGTGGTTTAATAAATAATTTACCTAAATTATTAAAATGAAAATTTCAACATTATTAAAAATTAACCAGGTTAAATGAGCAAACAGTAAATAGTGCTGGGATTGTCCTGCGTGACAAGAGTCCGCAGCTTTTATTGTCTTTTTCCCAGGCACAGAGGGGACGTTCCTCCCTCCCCCTCTCCCTCCTCCCTCCCTCCACTTCCACTGCTCTACTCTTGTCTTTCACAAACTCCTCTCCTTGATATTAGTTTTCTTCACAGCCTGTTCTTTTGTCTCCATGTCCTGTTCTCCACTGCTGGTTTACTCCTCCTTCCCCTGACCCCTCTCCCTCCCTGCTGCAGCACCAGGCATCCATCTCCTCTCTGCACACTCTATTCTGCACACATATGTACCACAAGATGCCTGGTGGGCCTTTTTTGTGCTTTTTTTCCTTTGATCCGTGGCTGGCAGTGCCATCTGATGCCAGGAAGACATAGATCCAGGAGAACATATGATCTCCAAAGAGCAGAGAGTTTGTCAGGTCTTCAGGATACGGGCTGCTCCCATTCATGAAAAATTTATTAAATTCTGACTGCTCTTAAAGGATCGCGGCTCTGTCATTTTTAATTGAAACGTTCAGTTTGCCCAAAATGAAGTGCTCCATCTTCCAGGCGGTATCTCATGCCAGATTTTTTTTTCCTTCTCTGTAATTCCTGCTGAACTGCTCCTTCTGCTGTTTTCTAGCAGAATTCCTCATTGACTTAAAAGGGTTCCCCCCCTCCAGGCTTCATCCCATCCATTTTCCCTTTCAGCACATGGGAGGCCTGGAAATGGCCTTTCCTCCTGCCTGGCATTTTTTCACACAGAACACTTGCACCAGCACAGACCTCGGGGCACACAGCTGATCTTCTCCTGCAGACCTGGGAGGATGAGGCACCCAGCTCCTGCTGAGTTCCAGTAAGAGCTTGGTGCCAGCAGGGCTGTCCATCCCTTCTCCAGGGTGCCCACAACACCATTCCACATCCCCTGCAGTGCCCCGGGCTCTGAAAGGCAGGTGTGGACTTCATAATGTGCTCTAATCAAGCTCTTCTCTTTCTTCTGATGCTAAGAGACCACGAAGGGAATCAGGCAATGTTTGCCACTGAAATTTAGCTTTGGAGACAGGCCCCTTCCTATCCCTTTCTGAGCAGCCCTTGTGTAGTTCTCAGCATCGTTACAGTCCTGTTTAGGATGGAAAATAAAGGAAAAAAATCCCATCTGCATGCAGAAGCAGTGGTGGTGTGAGCCACAAGGATAACTCAGCTGGAATGTGTCCGGGAGACCCAGAGTGCCTGCTCCTACAACGTGCTCTTGAGAGGTGAAGCCCCAAGGGTATGGTCAAAGAGGAGGCAACAAGATGCACTCTGAAAGTGGTGAGAGCAGAGCCCATAAAACAGGGAGCTGTGTCCGTGGGGAACGTGGCAGATATTGACTGCACTGTCACATGGCGTGGCCCTTTCCTTCCACAGTCAAGGCTGATATCTGAATTACTTTGGATTTTAACCACAATTAAAGAGCTAATCAAGGTCAACAGCTCCTTTCAAATACAGTTTAGTACAAAATCCTAATGCAGGAATTACACAAATTGATATTGTCAATATAATGGATTCAAACCAATTGTGCTAAACAAGGTTGTATCAAGTCTGCACTCTGTATTAGGTGAGGGCTAATTCTGTCTAGCAGCAGTGGAGACGAACAGAAAAACAGATACATCAAGCCTTCACAGTCTGGATTTATTACTGAGGTGGTTTTTACTCCCCTCAAAGAATTCATTAGTCTAAGAAAACAGTGCAGTTCCGAGGATTCAGTTCCATTCAGAAAGCAGAACAGACAAAATTGAATGCATGCCATCTCGGTCTAATCTATAGGAGACAGAAGGAAGGGACAGTCAAGAGAAATGATGAGCCTGGAGAATAAATCTGAACAGCAGCCCTTGGTGAAAAAGGAGGTGACAAAAGACTCTGCTCAGGTACCCAAATGGATAGCACTACTTGAGACATCTTAAAGTACCCAAGACACCAGGCATGGCTGGAAGATGTGACAAGAGACCTGTAGAAAACCCATATTCTCCCAGCATGGTAGATCTCTCGAGAGTCTCAAATGAACCCTAAGAGTTCTAACCCTCTCACACCAGGTGACATCCCAGCCTTGTTTTGCTTTTCCTCTGAGACTCTCAAAGGTTTCACCAATGAGTTTCTTCCCAGCTTTGTAGACGTGATGTAACTCTTTCCCTTCATCCACCTTTTGATTCCTCTCCTCAGAGGAAATGTGTGGAGTGACCCCAGCCCTTGCTCCCACCCTCCAAACTGCTTTGGAACAGTGGGAGACAGCCAACTTTTCCGGGGTCCGTGTGAAAGAAGCTAAATGGGAACACCAAGGTGGTAATGGAGTGGAAGCAGAACAAGGAAAGCCTCACTGATGGATTATTAGCCACTGTCAAAGTTTCAGCAGAGTGGAAAACTTGGAGGCAGGAGTAGTAACCCATGAAAAATCACCTCTTCCTTTTCCTGTTCATGGCAGGGCAGCGTGTCCAGATCAAAGCCGCCCGTCACTGCTGGGCCGCAGCCGCAGGATTTACGAGGCACTGGGGCACCAGCCCATTAACAGCCCTGGTAATTCATTGCAAGGGCAACAGGAGGTGTAAATCCCCTCCCCTCAGAACTTCACATTCACCCAACTGTCCCCCAGTCACCGGACCCGGACATCAGAGGGGCTGATGTTACGAATGAGAAGGGCCACAAGAGGAGCAACGGGGAAGGAGAGGACACTTAGGAGAGTCTGGGATGGTTGGAGAGGGTGGGAGAGGCACGACCCAAGAGGCAGAGCCGTTTTCCTGTGCACCCATCAAGTAGCAGAAAATCTCATTGGTTTTAATTGCATTCTGACCTTCCGCAGCTCCTCCTGGCTGTTTCCCTTGGGATCGGTGTTGGAGAAGGAGCATGCTTCATGCACCCGGGCAGCTGGGAGGCCTCTGCACTTTTCCAAGGTTTGTGAGACATTGTGCTCCACACCCAGGGCAGTCCCTGCTGCCAGCAGCATGTTCAGAGGCTTGACAACACCAAAATCACTGATGGCAGCAGGTAATACCAGCTAGGGTGAGATACAAGGTCCCAACATGATTTGGAACCTGATGACCTAGAAATTCCTGGGTGGAGAACATTCACCCAGCATTCCATCCCTTTACTGGCAGCACTCAGACACATTGTCTTCTCTTACATCTTCTCTCACTCTCCTGCAACATGCCTACATTCAAAAATAGCTTTGCAGAAAGCAAATTCTTTGTGGCTTTCCAAAGATAACAAATACCAGATTTACTCTTTGTTTTTTTGTGTCTGGCTACTCCATCCATTTCTCTCACTCTCTTTCTCTCTGTCTTTACCTTCCCCATAGTCTGACAGTTCCATTTCTTGTTTTCCATCACCATTTCTCATGTCATACTCCATTTTCCTCACACTAGTATCTTTCTGCTCCTTCATACTTGGCTCCAGCTGTTTCTGGCTTTCAAAAAGTCCCCTTCTGTTTGGTCTTCCCTGACTTTTTTCATTCTTCTGCTGTTGCCTGGGCATGCTCAACTCTTTAACATTAGCTAATATTTGATGTCAGAAAACTTGTCTCAGCTATATGACCAGGTTTAAAACATCCATATATTCACAAGAAAACTCTGAATGTGAATTTTCCTCATCAGCAATCTGTACACTAGAACTAAATCCTCATCAGAGGTGCTTGCCTTTAAGGGCAGCAGTGGAGATAAATAGGCTCTGAAGCAGAAATGGAAGGCTCACCAGTCGTATTCAGTAAGTGAGATAAGATGGCCAGATCAGTGGAGTGTTTTCTTGCAAAAATCTTTCAAATTTCTCTTAAAAAGGGGCCTTTTAAAAATTAATTCCACTGCGGTTTCTTTTGTGTCATTTTTAAGTTACTACTTATCATTTCTTTTTGAAGAAAAACTACAAACAGATTTCCATCAATTTCCCTCAGAAACTCATTTTCTATTTCATACTATGAAGTTCACAAGCAGTGTGGCTAATTTCCCAACCACTGGTTGCTGTGCACTTGACCCCAGGGCCACAGGGCCAGGCAGATGTGCCTGCCAGACAGGAGAGCACTGGTTTGGCTCAGCACGGGACAGGGCAGTGAGCAGCTAAAATGGGATGGAAATGGTCCGAGTGTTTCCTGTTCCTCCTCACAGAGCAAAAGCTGGCCCTTAAAGCATGACCAAGAATGAGAGTCAGGCAATGATCTTTGGTTAAAAGATAACCAGAAAGGGGGCAAATGGAGAGAAAGTGCAAATGAGAAGATATTGGTCCAGATGGGAGAAAAAGGCTTTGTTAGGGCAACAATTTGGAAGGAAAATCTGTGAGATTTGGGTTTAGACACACCTGACTATTGAAAATATGATTTAGGCAATTCGGTGCTTTTTAGGTGGAAGAAATTCAACTCTGGTTAAGTGGAAGGAACAATTCCATTAACTACTTTAATAACTACTTGAATAATGACTAATAATAACTTATTAGTAATAACTAATTTAACTACTTGACACTTTGTCAGTTTGGACTTTCAGGAAGCAGATCTCAGCCTCACATGCAGCTTCTCCAGGGTCCACAGCCTGGGAAGACACAAGCAGGAGACAAGGCAAGGTTTTGATGGCTCCTCTGTGTTACCTTCTCAGAAAGGAGCCTCGTGATGTTCATAGATGTTGCCATGGGATTTACAGCCTGTTTAGAACTCAGGGTCATGGTGCATTCCCACCTCTGAAGGCAGATGGCTCATCCTCACCAATGAGAAGATGAGGGATGAGATGAAGCCCTTCAGCAGAGGGAGAAACAAAGCAGGGCCATGAGAGGACAAAGCTTTGATACTTCACAGAAGGGAAGTCCAGCATGGGAAAGGGCAGAGTCTCCACCAGGTCTTGCAACACATGTGAAACCCATCAGGGTCACCGTTCCCGTGGCATTCTGTTGTGGGAGCCATAACATGACACCCTACAGGGAGGGAAAGGCATCCTGTGGGTAAGGGGAAGAGCTATCTGTGCTTTTAAGAGCTTGGCTGGGAATTAAGGGAATACTTTATGGTGGTTACACTCTGAATTTATCGTTTCCTCCTCTTGTTTTTAATGTTCTCCTGCCAAATTACCTATGGTTTGTCCCATCATTTGCAGCTGCCCTGTGGTCTGACATGTCCCAGCACCACCTGGGACACGTGAAAGAATACAAAACAAACAATCTGTCAAAAAAGAGAAGGGCTGCACTGCAGAACGTGGATTCTTTTCTGGACCTAAACCATAATTATCCAGACTCTTGGATCAGGATTTAATGGATTTGCTCTCATGTGATAGGGTAATAGTGACACTAAGACATGGATCAGAACTTTCTTATTCCAAAAATGTAACTTGGGCACCCTGTTTTCAAGAAGGCATTTGGCTGTGAAGTTCAGAAAACATCTACTGCCTATTAACTACTCTCTCTGTCTTACTGCTTAGAGGTCTGAGCTACTCTGCACACATCTATTCTCAAGAGATAGAAGAAGGTTCCTCATCAGTGTCTGCCAGAGCTTCAGAGCACAGTAGGACACCTACTCAGAGAAGACTTCTGGTACTTCCCACTGCTTTCCTGGAGAAGCTAAAATCAGGTCACACATAGCTGCTAATAAAAAAATAACTCTGTTCTGAGAACCTGCTGGCCATTCATTACTTGGAGGTGTTTGGTTGGCCCAGAGTTAAGGGTTTGGGAACCTTTGTAAAATATTTTTGGAAACCTGGCCACGTTGTGTGGATATCTGGCCTTCAAAGCAGACCCTCAAAAGAAGGCTGTGTAGTCCCAAGGGAGAAAGTCTCCTGGTAGTAGAGAAAAGAAAAAGCCTTCTCCACAGGTGGCCCTGTTAACACGACCCTTGTTTCAGAGTTACTCAGGGTTTATTGCTGCTTGTCTGTGAGTCCTGGAGTCTGCCTGTGTCTTTATCTTCATTAGGGGACTTTTTTTGTCCCACAGGCTGTGTCCCTCCACAGCTGAAGGACTTCTCCTTCAACCCCTGTCTCTTCCCAGTGGGAGCACAGGAGCTGAGGCTGCCATGTGTGGGCTTCCAGCAGAGCAGTTCCCTGCCACATGTGCCCCCACCAGCAGCAGAAATGCCAGCCCAGCAGTGGGAACGAGCTGCCTTTTCTCACAACTGCCCTGCCCAAAGCCACGTTCCAGCAGTTCCCCTCAGCAGCTCTAAAATAATTAGGAGGTTTGAAGCTTCACACGCCCCAGCAGAGAGAGACAGGACAACTCATCTGTTATTGCAGCCCCAGTGAACAATGCTTTGAAATGATGTGGGGAATCCTGAACTTGGCAACCCCTCCATGACCTCTGCCTGAGAGCAGGGTCATCCCCAATATCCGGGGTGGACGCTGGTTGAGCTCATGTGCCAGTCCCTTCCCGAGCAGAGCAGGGAACCCGACACAGGGCATCACCTGCCAACTCAAGCATTAAACATTAATCCTGGTAGGACTCTCACTCCTCTGTCTCTGAGGTGAAAGCAGATTAGGAATTTGATCTCCCAAGAGTACTGCGTGAGAGTCGCCCTTGAACAGGCTCCCTGGAGTTTGTCCATCTCTTTGGGGTTTTGCCTTTCATTAGATCTTGTTGCTCTTCGAGCTCTAGTTATTTTTTTTTTTTTTTTTAGGTTTTCTTCTATGACCTCCTGGGGGATTGCAGGGGGACCTGGAGCACTTTGTAGTATCCTACAAATCTGGGGAAGCCCCAGTGGTCGTGAGACCTCCCCCAAAGCATGGTGCCTTTGCTGTGGGGCTCCACAGCCAAGGGAGAGCTCAAGGGTTTTGCTGGGACTTTGAGGAGGTCATACCTGCATGAGAGAAGGAAATCCATGCACCCAGGGGGCAGGGTGGAGGAATAACCACCAGTGTGGTATAACAGGGCTCATCTGAGGTGAGCACAGGGCCAGGTCTGGCAAAGGAGGGTGGGTGGTACCAAGGTGTGCAGAGCAAGGTCTTCTCTCAGCCCTGCAGCCATGAGGACTCTGCTGTTAGGTGAGGTGGTGCCTCCTCAGAGGGGAGCCCATGGTGTGGGAAGAGAGAGTGTCTGTCCTTGGGGCTGCTCATCCCTGCCTGTGCCTGCCAGGGCTGGGCAAAGGCAGCCACAGCATCCGAGGCTTGGGAAAGGCAGCGAGCTCAGCCTGTGTTGAAACGAAAAAGGGGCAAAAGAGAAAAGGGAAATTCTTTCCAAGGTCTGTTTTCCTTGGGACGAGCAGATTGATGATTTAGCAAGACTGCCTGGTTATTTTTCCATGTGGCTGCCTTTGGCCCCTTGTCCGGAGCAGCCGAGCCAGAGAGACGGGAAGGCAAAGTCTGGGGAGCAGAGCCAGGGCTGGGGCTGGCATTTGCAGGGATTGTATCTGCAGAACCCACCAGCAAGAGCAGCAGATCACAGGAGCCTCCTCCAGCGGATTTTTTGCCCTCTGACCCTTGCAGTGAGCATCCACCAGGCTCGCCATCAATACCCACAGCATCCCACAGCACCTTCTGCTCTATCCCAAAGTGCAGAAGGAACAACCAGTGCAGGGAAATGTGTTCCAGCCAGAGCCTTTCTCTCAACCAAATTCCTGTCTTTGCAAGCTCTCTGCAGTCCCAGACTGCCACCACGGCCTTCACCCCACAGAGGTGCTGCAGAGCAGGGGAAGGAAAGTCCTTCCCCACCTGCCCACCATTTCAAGCTCGGCACTATCGTGTCACGTCAAAGCAGGCAGGCACAAACCCTCACCTGCCTCCAGAGCCTTGGTTTGGTCCTGCCACACTGGAAGGCACCAGCCCCTGCCTGAAAAGCTCTAACAAAGGCAGGTCAGGTCCTCTGTGGGTGCCCAGCTCCCCTGTAGCAGTGGGTTGCTGGATGTGTGGAGCAGCCCCTCGGTCCCCTTCCCGCCGGGCCTGGCAGGGAGGTGGCAGTGCCAGGCGTGACGCTGTTTAATTCACAGTGCTCTCCTCCACCGACAGCACCTCTCACAGGGATTGCAGAGTAGCCAGCATGCCGTGGTTGGATTGAGCCGGCAGATTTAATTAAGTTGCGATTTAATTACCTATCAGCATCCCTATTTAATAAAGCTCAGGAGGATTTTAATTTTGAAAAATAATAATAATAAATGATACGGCCTGTCACCGAGCAGCAGTAAGGGCACCCGGTCCAGGCAGGAGGGCTCTCAGCCAGTGTCCCTGTCCCTGTCCCTGCCCTGTGGGACGAGGCAGGACGTGGCCAGGCTCGGACAGAGCTCGGGAGAGCTGGCACAGACTGCAGGGAGGGGAGCGTGACCCTTGGCAGCCCCTGTGATGCCACACGCCCAAGGCTCACCTCCAGGCACTCCTGCCTCTGAAGGGGACTCAGGAGCTCCTGCCCGCTGCCAGCAGCCCCATATTGTCCTGATCATGGTTTGTCATTTCTGCTGCCTGCTGAAGCCCCTCTGAGGGGAGCTTGGCTCTTGTGTGGTTGGCATTTCTCTGGTGTCCTTGCTAGACAGCAAATCCAGGGTGTGGATGCTGCTTGGCTCTTCTGGTGAGGTTTTGAATACACCGAGAGTGACCCGGTGGGTTACTTTAACCTGAGGTTTAGTTTTGATTCACCAGATCAAAGTGGAAGCTGTGTGTGATGCTCAGGGCCATCAGGATTTGGGGAGGTTTGGAGAAGACACTTTGGCTCTTCTCTGAGCAGCAAGTGAAGATGTCAGGCTGTGGCCGTGCCCAACATCTGGGAGAATTTCCACCAAAGATACTCACCCACTTTAACACTTCAGCCATTCTCTCCTTCCAAGCCCCTCCCAGCCTCACTAACCTGTACACAACATTAATGTAACTGTTTTGCTGAGGATGTTTCCTAGGGGTTTAATTGTGCTTGAGGTTTTATTTCTTTTGGGCCAGACCCAGAGCCCGTGGCAAGCAGACGTGGTCGTTATCCCGGGGTGGGACTCAGCAGCTTTATGTGAGCTCAGATGCCGGACGGGGACCTTCTGGTCTTGGCTGCCAGTGGGGACAGGTTTCTTGTTCTGCCATCTGTGTTCATCCTGCTTTCTGTTTTAGAGCTTTTCTTTAATGGAGACTCACCCGAGACCTCTGTGTCGTGCAGTGCCCGACTGCATCTCCCCACTGATGAGGATGTGTCAACACCAAGTTTAGCACTTCTTAAACTATGATAACTGTGAACACAGTATAAAGGAAGCAGTGTTTTAAGCAAGAAAAATGAAGGAAAGCCCAAGCCTTTCCCCAGTCACTAGCATCATACCAAATGAGATCTAGCCTGAGTTCTAAAATACCTCCAAGGGGATAATATATCTATATGTGCTTCCCACCTGCACCTGGGACAGCACATATGGCTTCCTTAGCTCTTGCTCTGGCCTCTAAAAGACACCTAGATTTGTGACACTCACTTTTAGTCACCCCTCAGCTAGTCATCCCTCTGTTCCCCCCAAAAAGCCACTTTCCAACAGGGAAAACAGCCGAGATGGAAAGAAACAGACCTTGATATTTCTATTGTTTCATGGTAACAGTGCCTGTCCTGAGACCCCAGGCCTGACAGATTGACATAACAGGTTAATAAGTGCTTTCCACTTCTCCTAAAGGCTAATTAAATATTAATCCACTTGGTGAGGTCAGCAAAAATAACAAACAATTGGCAGAGTGAAATTCGTTTAATTAATTCTCCTGTGGAGGTTTTTTAAGCATCTTCCTCCCCTGACAGACGACTGCCTCGGCTGCAGTAACCTACAGTGAAATCAGAACTTATTGGTTCTGGGCCTGCTTTTCTCAGATATTTAATTTTGTTGCTTTTGGTTTGCTAGTTTTTCAGTTTCTGAATGCTTGTTGGGTATTGCCCAAGGCTCCAAGCAGAGATGAGAGAAGAGAAAGAAGGGAATGCAGAAGAGGGGTATGAAGATGAGGAAGAAGATGTTGGACAAAGTCTTCTTAGAAGGCTCCAACCTTCAGCTGCCAAAGACGTGAGGTGCAGAATCACTGCAGAAATCACACAGCAGGTGCCCCTCAGCCTGGGCGGGGTGGGTGTGGGGTACAAAGGGTGAGAGTCATCTCAGCCAGACTTTAGACAAGCCTTTAGGTGCCTTTTCCACAGCTGTAATCTTGGAACTGAAAGAGAAAGGGGAGACGCAGAAGACAACGCAAGTGGGGACCAAAGAACAACTCCAAGAAGGAAACTGGAGCCTCCCTGCCTCTTAGAAACAAACAGCAGAAACTTCCAGAGGAAAGGGATTAAGAAAAAAAAGTCTTCATAGGCAGAAGCTGCACTGACTCTGTCTCCAGGTGTTTCTCCAAGCATCTGCATGTCTGGAGTAGGGTGTCCCCATGGACACCCCATGGCTGATTTCCCGTGAACTGCAGCCCACGCTCCCCTTTCAGCATAACAGGGGAAAACATCCCTGGGCATGGAGCCTCCCAGGCATCAGCCCAGACTTGGAGAGAACTGAGAGAAGTGGAGAAACTTTCTCTCGGTTACTGCTTTAGTTCCGTGTTAATTTTTTATTTATCTGAAAGTGTCACTGGAAGGGTTTTCAAAGTGAGTCTAAAGTAATTAGGCACTCCTGCTGATGGATTGCACTGGAGAGACATGTGGATTATTTATTACAAAGTCACTTGCTGGAAAGGTTAGAGGCTGAGAAGTAATTATTTTTTCCTTTTCTTCCTTTTTTTTTTTTTTTTTTTTT
>VZRO01002977.1:143684-168484 GCA_013397915.1 Daphoenositta chrysoptera
TTTTTTTTTTTAGTGGTGGAATCAGCAGGGGAGACCAGCTGAAGTTCCTCTGTGAAATACTCCACCCTGCCTAAGTGCCCCTTTTGTCCCCTTCCCATGGTAGCTGATGGGACAGGTTGAACTGGACCTCATGAAGCCTTCAGTGCTGGGAGTGCATTTTGGGTTGAAACCCCTGCCCAGCAGCCACCTTTACTCCTGGGAATCTCAGGGATCCCCTCTCTGTGATCTCAGCACATCACACCTCAGTTCTGAGGCTGCCCAGCTCACCTACCCAGCCCAGCAAGCCTGGAAGGGTGGCTGGTTCCTATGGCAAGCCTGGCACAAGACTGGTGAGTGTTCTGAGCAATACCAGGAGGATTCAACGCTTCCAGCTGCCTCCTCCTCTCCTGCCTTGTAATCTACAGTCAAGGATGGGAATTGAATCCAAAGAAACGCAATCCTCGACCTTGAAAAACAAAGCCAGGCTTGGCGCAGTCTGCCGCTGAATATGCAACAGCCCTAATCAGGAATCCTTTGTCAGAAAGGGGATAATTGTGGCTAACAACATGTTAGTGTAGTGCTGGATCTTCAGGCTTCTAACAGCTTATAAAATCAGATCGGTTTTTGGAGGGAGAAGCTGAGTGAACAAAGACATGCTCAAGCAATGAGCCACTGGAGAGTTCAGCTCCTGCTGGACAGTGTTAAAGTTGCATAAACCGAACCAAGTCCCGTGACATTCAGAGCAAGAGCCTGGGGTGGAGTCAGGAATTAGAGGATGGTCTCGGGGGAGTGGTGTTGACACAGGGAAGTTGGGAGGATGGAGCATTAACAGCTCTGCTCTGTTTGTGTTCTTTAAACAGTGCCCATGCCATGGCGTCTGGGCAGGTATTATCTCAGCTTTACAGGGGATGGATACTTGAGGTCCTTGCCAAAAAAGAAAAAATTTAAAATGCTGAATAAACCTTGTCCCTTTGCAGGGGTCAGTTTAGTTTTAGGTGAAAAATGATATGAACTGCTCAAGGTGAGTGAGGAGCTGGTATCTGCCCTGGAACTGGTGCCGAGGACCCCCCAGTTCTGTGCTCCCACTGCCCGGCTGCATTCCCAACTGTGTCTGATGCCATAATGATTTTTTTGCCTTTTCTTTTATACCTCTTTCGTATGCCTTTGTGGCCTTTTTGTATTCTTGGTGTTTCTTTTTAGCCTACATTCCTAGACTTGATGTTTTGTTGAGTTGGGAGACCGAACATCTTGGGAGGCCTCAGACACCAAGGTCCTCTCTGGACACATTTTGTAAACTCAAAGATGGGTCTGGCCAGGGGAGGGTTCTGGGGGGGAGTCTAAGTTGACTTAGACTATAATTCTATAGCCCATCTATTGTGTGTGTCCATTTTTGGGTGTGCATTTTGGGGTGGGCATTTCCATGTGCATGTTGGGAGTGTTCCACCTGCACGGAGTGCACCAGGGATCCTTAAAATAAATACTGAGGTAAAAACCCCTTTTTCCCTTCTAACCGTGTTCGGCTCTGATTTTAAGAACAGTGATAAGGCATCGTGTCTGGCTGTGCATCAGCACATCACAGGGAATACCCTGCCAGTGGTGTCACCACCTTGTGCTAGTCCTTCCAGGCTTCCCCGGGGTGCCTGGCTAGGGACACAGCCTGCATTCCGGGCCCGGTGTGTGGGGCTGGCCTCCAGGCCACCCAGGCAGAGCTCTCCTCTGACAGCAGCAACCCTGGCTCGTGGTATTTATAGATCCCGTCCATGTCCTCGGCGAGGAAGGCATCCGTAATCTCTTACAGATGTTGGTGAGAACAAAGCCAGCCAGTGACTCGAAAGGACCGCCCAGCAGAGTAATGGATGCAGACCTATTTCTTAGTTACCTCTGACATTCCTCCCCCTGCATGCTCTTCCTCTTCCCCAGGAGACTCATTGGGGCCTGCCTGGTGCTCCCCAGAGCCCAAAAACCTTCCCCTGGGCAGCCACCCCTCCCCATTCCTAGAGGAGGGAGTCTCTAGAAACTGTCTTCCATCAGCCCCAAAAGGGATGGGATGTTCTCCTGAAAATCCCAAAAGATACGTGAACAAAGGAGGAAGGGCACAGGAGGAAGAGGTCCCTGATGCAGATGAAGCACAGGGCTCCTGCCTGGTGGGCTGGTTGCTCCCACAGGTACAGCCACACCAAAGCTCCCTGCCAGCTCTCCTGGGGCTTTGGGGTCAGGTAACATTCATGCCACCCGCCGAACATGCACATCTCCCGGATTTACTGCACAGCAGGGTGTTTTGCCTTCCCCTAAATCCTTACATTACCATCTCAAGTTTTCTCCTCCAGTTGTCAATACCTCCTGCACAGGAACAAAAAGCTTCTCTGATCTCTTCAGCATCCTTTCGCTTTTAACCTACCATCTCCAATTTCCCTTTCACCCTTGGGTCAAAGCTCACACCCAAATTCTCCCTTCTTTACCTTTTTATTTCCCCTTTCCCTTTCTGTACCTTTTCTGTGCCTTCTTCCAATTTCCCTCTTG
This sequence comes from Daphoenositta chrysoptera, assembly GCA_013397915.1. Classification (NCBI taxonomy): domain Eukaryota; kingdom Metazoa; phylum Chordata; class Aves; order Passeriformes; genus Daphoenositta; species Daphoenositta chrysoptera. The sequence continues at coordinate 146,184 of VZRO01002977.1, forward strand.
CCCTGCCCCAAATCCCGCCCTGCCTTCTGTGCAGGGAGGTTGGTTCTTGGCAGTGCTGGCACGGGGCCACCCGGCTGCCCCGGGGCCTGGCGGAGCGTGTCCTGTCCTCGTTTTCGGGTCAATGTCCTGTCTGCCAGGAACCCAACTGCTCGCCTGGCAAAAGCCAAGGTGAGAGATCTGATTAGGAATTTACATGCCTGGATGTTGTCATCTCCCCCTCTGCCACCGCCCAGGACCTCAGTCCCTTCTTTGAGTTGTCCTGCGCAGGGTTTTTGGGGAGGGTCAGGAGTTGGTAGGGAGCAATAAACTCATGGGCTCGGACCCTAAGCAGGTGAACTCAAGCACTGGAAAGGGGGATGAGCCAGCTCAGTGGAAAATGAAGCACGTGGAGCTGCTGGACACAGACTTCTGGCAGCACCGAGGGGAGGAAGGGGGAGTTGGCTGGAGAGGTCCGGCTGGGAGAGCAGAGCCAGCTCCCGTCCCCTCTGCACTAAATTGCACAAGGATCTGCAGCCAAGTAACCTTTTAACGAGGGTCCGATTCGTACACATGCATTTGCCTTGAATCATTGCTAGAAATAACTTCGAGGTCATACATCCCTGCTGAGCTGGGCACAGTGTTCAGGGCTCCCTGTTCCGTGTGTTTTGGAGCTGTTTGGGAGCTCTCTGAGCAGCTCCCTCGCTGGCAGTCCTGTGCAGCCACACCAGGCTTTTAATCACATCTGCTGGGGGCTTTATGCTGCCCAATCGATCCACCGCAGGGACCGAGCAGGTAGAGGGAAGCTGGTTCCTCCTCATTATTTGCTCGAGTCTCAAATCTTTTGCCTCCAGACCCAGACGCTTTCCTCCTTACTGCAGTGTGGCCTCTTGGATGGTCATGCAGGAATTTGCGTTTGGAATTTCCTATAACCTGAAGTTGCTGCTAGACCCTGACTGAAGCTCAGCTGTGGGGAAGGGGAGCCTTTTGGAGACCACCTTCGAGGCTTCAGCACCTTTCCAGTGCCAACCCCGTCCACAGGGAGGGACAGATCGACGGGCGGGCAGGCAGCAGGTTGGCAGCACTCGGCAGAACGGTGACTTTGTACTGAGCCAGAGCACGACTGGCCAGGGCCCTTTTAATGAGTTACTCTGGTCAGGGCAGCCTGCTGAGACAATATTCACATTGATGCTCGGGCTAATGGCAAAACCGGCTTCCAAACCTGCGGTGGCCAAGGGAGGGAGAGGGGCAGCTGCCCACAGGCAGAGGGGACTGGAGCCAACAGCACGGCAAAGGGAGGCTGCAGCAAGAGGTCAAGCAGAGAAAAGGAGGCGCCTCTCCCATTGCCAATGTCCCCTGCACAGGGGACAGATCTCCTGCCCTGCCCTTTGCACTTACAGGGGTTCCCTTGCCGCAGCCGCTCTGGCAGCAGGCGTGGCTGGAGCAGCTTGCCCTGGAAGTGGGGTGTCCCCAGTGTGTCCCCGGGGTGTCCCCAGTGTGTCCCCCATGCTGGGAGAGTGGCCCCGCAGCCAGCACAGCCCTTGGCAGGGCTTTGTCAGGAACCAAACACAGTAACTGTTTAACGATTTAACTGCACTAATGAATATTGGGCCAGATATTTTCAAGGCCTGTTCAGACTGATTACTTGGAGAGCTGAGTATGTCTACCAATTACCCAGGCAATTAGGCAACTAATTAAACACTTACCCTCAGCTTCATAAACAGAAGAGAGAGAGAGGGAAAAAAAGGAGGGAGGGAGAGAGCTGGCTCTGGTTTCTGTGAAATATTAGCTGTCAGAAATTGCCGCTTGCAAGGGAAGGTGCACAAAGGCAGACGGATCTGGGCGGACAGAAAGACTGACAGCAGGCACAGGGGAGTGCAGCCATCGGACCCCTTCGCTCTGCCAGTGCCAGCAGCATGGAAAAGCGTGGAGCCACTGGCTCTGCCCTGCCCAGGCAGGCAGCAGGCTTCAGGACATGTCCGAGCCATCATTCCCTGCCCCTTTCCTGCTTGCCTGTGACCACGGGGGCTGCAGAGCCAGAGCTCATCAACACGCCGTCACCTGGCACGGTGCTGCAGGAGAGGTGCCAGGCAGGATGCTCAAGCCCAAGCACCCAGCGGCTCCTGCCCCGTGTAAAAACACATGTGGTGAAAGGAGACAGCAGCAAGCTGCAAGCCAGACCCCTGGGAGAATTGCTTTGCAGTGGAGAATAAGCAGAAATGGCCCCAGAGGGTGTGGGCGATAGGGTTTATGCCAGTTTACCACAGGGATTCACCCTTTTAGATATTTAGGACCAATGCTGGTTTCCAGCTCGACATCTTGCCAAGGGTCACAGGGTCGAGGCCAGGCACAGATTAAATCCCACATCTGGCATTTGCTCAGGCTTCTGCTACAAAGGAGATTTATGTGAAACCCAAAGCTTGTGTGAGAAAGTGAAGCAGCGTGATTTCCTCCAGGTAAGGCCCAGAGGGTTTCACACTGTGCTCCCCACTTCTTCCCTGCTCAGCACTGGTCCTGCTATTCAAGGTCCTGCTTCCTAAACCTCTGAAAACATGTATTTTCCCAGAAATAATGGAATGAATGTTGCTGGAGAGTATTCAGAAACACTCTAGGCTTTGGGGGAAATTTTGAAAAATAGCTCTTTCCTGGAAAAAAGGTTGAAAACATTAGGAAAATGTGGAAATACTTTTATTATTTTAAAATTATTTTTATAGAAATTTTTCCATTTTAAAATATGCTTGCTCCTTCCATTTTCAAAGACAGATTTTGGAGAATTTGAAGGCTGCATGGGTGTTCCTGCCTGATGCAGGGTCAGCCCCATGGTAGTGACATCCTGCTTGTAGTCTCAACAAGCCACCAGCCATACTCCCTTTAACAAGTTTTGGAGATATCTGTCAACTTTTAGATGCATCATGTCTTCATAACATTTATTTGTCCATCCAGGTGCAAACCCAAAACCAGAGCAGGATCAGAGAGATGCTCAGTGATAGATTATTCCCACATCATGATCACTGGGTTCTCTTTCTGGCTAGATGGGATCTTGCAAGAGGTAAATTTTGTGTTTTGGGATATTCTAAGAGCTGAAAGGACAGGAGGAGAATCCTGAAGTCTCTGTGCACTGAGATACTCTGACAGCACAGAGCTGTCTCCTCTCTTTTGGTACTGTTTATCTTGATCCTGCCTTCCAGAGACCATAACAAAGTGGATTGCATTGCTTAGGGGTAACTCCAAAAATTTCAGAAAATAAAAATCAGCCTCATGAGCATGGGATAGTACAGAAGACACCTTGACAAGCTACATATCGGTGGCGTGGACAGATGGACTTCATCTCGTTGGTGAATATTCAGACAGAGACGCACCTTTGCTGAGCGCGGGGATGGAGCTGGGAGGAATAACTGGATGTGACACGTGGCTGATAACGCACAGATGGCACTTAACAAGGTAAATGAGTGAGCTGATGGGCTTCACTGGAGCCTTCAGACAAGGCAGAGATGGAGTTTGCTTAGCCCTGGAGTTTGAGTGACCTGGAGGTTATTCACAGAAGAGCTCTCACCGTACCTGCTCAAATGACACAGCTGGGTTCAGGGCAGCTGTAGCTGCCTATTTCCTCTTTCCAAGCCCTCCAAGACTTTTTCACTCTGGCATTGTGGCCCTTCAAAAATATCTTCTCTATTAACACATTCCCCAGGAGAGCTGGATAATCATTCACCAAGACATGTTTCATTTCTGGACTCCTGTCTCTTTGTTCGAGTCCCTCCACAATCTCCTTTCCCTGAGCTCACTTCTCCACATCACTGAACTTCCCAGCTGTACATCCCTTACCATGCTGGGATAAAGAGCCCAACTTTGTGTAACACCCACACTGAATGTAACAATTACTGACTGGCTGGTTGTCTTCAGATCTCATCTACTAAATCCACTTTTTTTTCTTTTGGGTGTTCATTAATTTCCAAACCTTAACGGTTTTCAATCTCTTTCCGACTCCAGCTTCCTGAGATGTGGCTCTGCAGAGCTGAGATTTCCAGGGCCTTAGGGACAGTGGTGCTGCACTCTGGCTTGCAGATGTCCAAGTGACACGGACAAAAGGTCACTCAGCTGTAGGACACGGAGCAGCCCTGGTGCCCTGCAGTCACAGATGGGCCTACAGCAGCACCGTTTGGTGATGCCAGCTTCTGCCTTGCATCTCATTGGGAAACCACGATGTCTCCACCCTCGTGTAGGTGGAGCCATGGCAGAACTTGCTTGAGCTGGTTTTGTTTCCATAAGGAAAGACAAAAATACCCTTCCAGTAACAGTGGTGTCTCTAATGTACCGTGGGGCTCTCTTGGATTCAGGCCCACTGGGAGCAAGGATGGTTTTCTCACTGGCTCCAGGGATGCGGGATTGGACCCTTAACTATAACTCCAAACAAAACAAGCTGTCCTGGTAATTGGGGTAGGTCTGCTCTTGCGCCAGAGAGTTGAAATGTTTATTGTGTAAGACATCAGAAAAAGGAAAGGAATCTGCTGGGAGCACTTGGATCGTTCCCGTAGAACATGCCCCGAGCCTCTGTTTGAATGCCGGGTCTGTGGCACGGAGACGGGAGCTTGTTTTGATAGTTTCTCTGCATTCAGAGGCATGAACACTTTACAGTTTTCTGTTTAAATGACCCATTTCTGAGAGCGGAAAGCACCAGCCAATAAGCACCCGGGCCCCTCCGTATGTATCCGGAGTTTACAAACCATCCCCACCGATCCGTGGTAGTTAATGGACACTCCTGCTGCTTAGGGGGGCTGGAAAACTGTTCCAGGTGACTACCGGCCTCAGCTAGAGACAAGTCAGTCCCCAGAGGGCTGGGGAGACACATGAGAATGAACTCAGCGTTTCTCCTGAAGCCTGACGTTGATTAATGAGGGTGCACAGCTCCGTCCTGCTGGCGAGCAGCGCGGCTGGGGCCGTCCGTGGGGATGGCTGCATATAAAGGATCTGAGCGCCAGTGTGCACAATGAGCCAGCCCTGACTGTCCACGAGAGGCTTCCAGACACAAAACTGGCAAGCAGCTTGCAGGAGTTTCAAAGCCACACCTCGTCCCTGCCTGGTTTTGTCACCTGCTTGCCCGTTGTCACCTGGTGTTTTGGCTTCAGCCTCCTGAGCACATTCCTCCTTGGGGACCAAACTCATTTTTAGCTGGGTCTGGTTTCAGACTGAGCAATGCACTGGCTCTCGGGAATCTGGAACAGTGCTTCTGCCAGGAAAGCTGATTTTTCTTCTTGTCCTTGTTTTTTCAGCTCCTCTCTGAGCTTCCACAGGTGATGGCTGAGGCTACAAAAGACCATGAGTTGATGTAGTCCGTCTTTCTGCATAATACCAACTGCAGGAGCAGAAAGGTGGGCAAGAAGGTAGAGAGGAGGTTGTAGAACTTAATTCTTGTAGGAGTCTAACTGTTCACATCTGTCATCCTAAAGAAATTTAAACGTGGCCTGAGGACATGAGCTCCACCTAAAACCTTGTGCCTCCTCCGTGGACAATGATAGGCACATCTGAGATGTGGCTCCAGGTGACCCTCCTTGGGGGTCTCTGAGCTGGGCATGACAAAAGCTCAGCACAGCAGCTGAATTGGAGCTGGGGCTGCCTGGATGTGGTCCTTTGGCCTTCCTCAGCCTCTCCAGGAGGAGTCTGTTTTCCCGCACACCAGTGTGTGATGAAGATCTACACACCACGCTGTGCTGCTGCTGAGGGAGGCTCCTGCTTGCTTTCTTCTGCTGGCAATCCCAGGGAAGACTGGGATTATCCTGAGGTGTACATCCTTGGACACCAGTTTTGCATGAAACAGTAGCTTGGTGTCTAGGAAGAGCTGGAAAACCCTTCTCTTCTACTATGGTAAGAAACCAGTTTCTTCCAGACCTCTTTCCCTGCTCGTCCCAGAAGTGCTGAACATCCTCCTGTGGTCCTTCAGGTGGGCAGAGCAGGCCCACCCTCCTAACGCCTTTGACATCCCAGCACAGTGCAGGCATTGAGAGAATTGTGGGCGTCTCAGCATCTTTCTTCCCATGTGCTCTGCATCTGAGACTTCCTGGGAGCTCCTTGTGCAAAGCTGAAAACATCTGCAAAAGCAAAGGTTAAGAAAGCTGCTGGGGATTCGTGTTACCTCTCTCCCATGGGGACTCTGTGACTTCCATTCGCACCACTTCCCGCATAATCAAAAAACAAACCTCCAATGCCCGAGAATGTAACTTTTCTCAGAGGAAGGAGCCACTGGTTGTAAACCCTGTGTAAAACAGCAGGTTTCCTGGTAAAATGCACTGGCTGTTTCCCAAGGGGGGTGCTGCTATCTCTACAAACCCAAGCAAGATTCACAGCAGGCAGCTCATGCAAACAGATACCAGGGCAGGAGTGGATTGTGGTGAGGAGATGTTTGAAGCTGGCTCTGCTTTTGCTTTGGAGGGTAGGTGAGAGCTGATCAGCTGCACTTTCATCTCCTGCCATCCTTGGAGCTGGCAGGACAGCAGTGACTCAGCAATGGCTAAACATTGATACAGAACGAAACAAACTGGAAATGAGAAGGGAAACCCGATGTGCATTGCAAGAGCAGAGATAAGAAGCTCCCAATCAGGCCATCAAACCATTCAGGTGCCACCAGGATGCTCATGGTCTTTCTGTCACAAAGATTGCCTTTGCTGGAGGCATCTGGATTAAGCTCCCAGTGCAGGGCATATGCAGGAGGCAAAATACCAGGGCTAGGAGGATGCTCTTTTAAAAGCTGCATACCCTTTTATGTGTCTGCCATCATTTGGAGAGTTAGAAATGAAACAGGAGCCCACGTCTGTCTATTTAACACAGGCCAAGCTGTGTCTGTGTATATATTTACATCCAATGCACATAATATACACTCCCATTTCCATAACCTACTCTCTGATGGTGCAGCTGAAGATGCTGTGTCCCTGCTACCCTCAGTTCAGACAATGCCAGGAGATGTCTGAAGCTTTCTGCGACATGCAGAAGGAAAATGTCTGTTAATTTCTGCGTGAGCAGCGGGTTTCCTCTGGGATGCCTTGATTGATGCCCTGCTATTGATTCCAGCAGCAGCTGGGATGGATGCAGGGCGCCCAAACACCAAACCAAGGGGAAGTGTGAGCACTCACCACAGCTGTCCTGCTTGCCCATCCTGCCTGCAGCCTCCTGACCCCTCTCCCATTAACCACAACCCCCAAGCAGGGTGCTGGCAGGGTGGTTGACACCTCCAGGGTTTTTAGCAAACCTCCCCACCAGCCTCGGCCCTGGAGCCGCAGTCTGAGCCTGCCCAGAGGGGGTCTCCAGATGGGCTGGTGGAGCAGCTCCAGGGCACCTCTGGAGCCAGGGGGCTGCAGGCAGGTGGGTCAGGCTGGTTTCTGGATGTAACACTCCTCGTCCCTCTGCCAGAGGCTGACACAGTCATAGGGCAGCAGCAAATGGGCAGGGCAGGGAAGAAACCACCACAATTCCAAATGGACAAGTGTAGGATTTTTTATGAAGGGAGATGCGGGAGACTTTGTTCTTTGTAACACTTCTGCCTGTGTTTATTCCTGTGATATTTTTTGATAAAGACCTTGGTGAAATACTAGTCAGGAGAGAGGGGAGAAGCCAGTTTGAATGCTGCCTTCTGGAAAAAAAACTGGTGTAAAATAATAAATGAGGAAACAAGGCAACATGCAAAAACAGGTGGGAGAAAGAGTGAACATGGAGAAACTTCTGGACAGGTATTTTTAGTTCCCTTTCTCCAAGAGAAGCCAACTGGAGAAGTTTGAAATACAGCTCCCAAATTCTCCGCAGTTTTGTAGAAGGGGAGGTCTCTGCTCTGTGTTTCTAGCACGTGTCCATGACCAAAAGCCAGAGCAGTTGTGCCCAGATTTTATTTTCATCACTCCAGTCTCATACCTGCATCAAGGTGTTTCCATTCCTGTGTTTTCCAGGTGCCTTGGAGGTGAAGTATGGCAAAGTTTATGGAGAGCAGGAAACCAATTCCCCCTGGAGTCTGGAAAGACCCTATCATTTAAATTAAATGTTAGCCTTTGAGAAGACAAAAAGAGCACTGTCTCCAACAGAGCTGCCTGGCGACATGGCGAATATTTATTACAGTGCAGGTAGTTTAAGAAAACAGAAGCATTTCACTGGAGATTTGGATCTTCAGCCTAAATAGGAGCTTGGACTGCAAAGGTTCAGTTGCTAATTAAATCTAAGTTGGACACTGTTCCATAGAGGGCAGATTGTAACTATAAGAGGATGTTAATGTGGATTTTAAATATTTATTATAACTGAGGTAGGTTATAAAAACAGACATTCTTCCTTTCAACACTCTATAATGTCAGATTTAGAGGTTTGTCTCGGGCTGTGAGTGATTTCCCAGCAGCTGTCAGGGGCTGGAGGGCAATTTATCACCCTCCCAGTGAGAGATCTCGCCGGACAGTGAAAGATTAGCACTCTGATTTATGGCACGCAAGGAAAAAACAACGTTGTTGGAGCGGGTGCCTGGGTGCTGATTTTCACACACCTGTTCCCAGCCCAGCCACACGAGTTGATGATTTCACTTCTCCGGCGGTGCCTGGTGGAGCTGAGAATCCCCCCGGTGCCACTCCAGGGATGCTGGGCTGAGCGGGCAGGAGCCCACGTGGGCAGCAGGGCTTGTTCTGAAGGGCTTCACAGAGCCAAGATTGAAGATTGTGGTTCCTGGTGGAGTTGGGATTTTTCTTGGCCGGGGCGTCATTGAGATGAGCTCCGTCCAAGTTGGAGTGCTGGGGCAAGAGCTGGCAGAGGTGCACAATTCTGCAGGAAGGGAAAAGTTTATGAAGGACCAAACAGGGAGTATTTTGTCCTTGGAAGCCGCCTGGCAATGCCCTGAAGGGCATTAAGTACCACTCCTAGGAGATGAGTAAAGTGTCTGTTGCTTCTGAAGAGCACAGCCCCACAAGGGTAAAAGCCCTTTCCTCAGCCCTGCGGGGTAAATCTGCTTTGAACCATGGTTTCCATGGCAAAGTGGGAGAGATCCCTGGCACTTGCTGCTGAAATGTCCCATCCCAAATGTCAGCTGTAGACACTGCCTGAGGTGACCAGAAGAATTTCTGATCACCATGTCACCTGCACAAGTGGTGAGGAGCAAAGAGGTGAGAGGGATGTCCCAGTGACCACATCGCTGGAGCCTGGGATAAGCCTGGTGTGGAAATGTCCCTGCTTTGTCCACCCAGGAAACAATGTGGCTATAGGGATATGGAATGCCAGCCCTGGGCAGAGATGGGTGTGCACCCAAAGTGAGACAGAGGGAGGATGGAGGTGCTTCCACTGAACCCAACAGAACTGGGCTGGAAATTTCATTCAGCAAAAAATTGTGAAAACTGTGGCTTTGTGCTGAAAAAAACCCCATTTAAAACTAGATGAATTTCAAAGTTTTGGAAGATCTATTCTGCACATGATTGACATGTGTTGAATCATGCTCTGATGGATCATCTCTCCACAAACCAGACTTGATCTTGGCATGAAGGACACACCCAACTTGCACATGCCTCAGCTTTCCTGCTCCTGACAAACTGCAGTTCTCCTGTTGAGGTCCCCAGCCTTGTGAGTGCTGGACCTCGATGCCTGGGTCCAGTCCTGCTTCCTCCCTCCCTCAGCCTGGGCTTTATCAATATCTTCACATACTTTGTGTCCCACATCCTGTGACATGGCTACACTTGTGCAGCTCAGTCAATTAGAGGAGACGGTGCCATCATCTGATTTGGTTTGTTACTTGGGAAAGCATCAGTGGAGACAGGATTGATTTAATAGTCCAAGATGAAGCTTAGATGGGGAGGGATGCTCGAATAAGAGGCTGTGTGTAAGTGTTAGTGATTGGTTTTAAATCAGTTTTCCTTCGCTCTGGATTTCACGTGGAGGGAGGGCTGGTACTGAAAATCCTCTTGCCAGAGAAAACGTGCTAAAAGGGCAATTTACTCACTCCCTGCATTGCCATCCAGCTCAGCAGGGCTCTGGAGCTGTAGGAGGCCTTCCAGTTAAACACTTAGAGTGGAAAAAACAACTTTCAGGTGTGGTTTATGACGTAACAAAACCAGATCTTGTGCACAGCCATTGCCAAGAGCCTCGGCAGGGCTGAGGTGGCAGTGGCTCTGCTTCGTGGGCATCCTTCGTGGGAAGGAAAGGTCTGGGATGGTCCAAGATTTTGCAGCTGTTAGTGGGAATGTGTGTGCAGGGGAGGAAGGGCACGCAGAAGGGTTACTCCTTGGGGTTTTCTCCTAAAAAGAGTGGCAGAGGGTTTTGGTGTGGGCTCCTCACAGGATGGGAGGAGGACGCTGTTTCTTGCTGAGATTTGTCTCCACTGGAGCCAAAACGACCGGATTAAAAACCTTCATGAAAACATGCATTTAAAGAAGTGAATCTTGCTGAGCAAAATATGACTCAGAAATCCAGGAAACAATCTGATTCCCCCTTCCAGAAATGGCCTGGTCACTAAACCAAAATGATTTTAAATCAAAGCTGCCAAAGAATTCCATTAAACGGGCTGAGCGGGAGAAAAGCGGCTGTGTGCAGCAAATAACTGCATTAGCCACACGACAAAACAAACATAACAAAAGCCCCCAAACAAAATTACATTTCACAATTAGGAAATGAATAACTCTTTAGACAAAAGCAAGGCAATGGGAAAAAAATTAGCATAGACTGACGCTTCTAATTGTCTTTCTTTTAGCTCCTCTGTTCACTGATCCATCGAGCGATGATAAAGGCATTAAATTTGGTGATTATGTTCAGTGTTTCTAACGACAGTGAGCTGCCTGGGACTTGACTGGCAGTGCTCAGGTGTGTGCTGGAGGGAGCTGTGTCCCTGCACCACACTGCAGTGTGCAATTGGCTGCACCGAGGAGGTGAATCGAGGTAAAGCATCTCAACCACCTCCATCCTCGGCAGCTCTGGCAAGAGTCTTCCTCCCAAGCTAGGGCGACAATCTGGAGTGCCAGCAGAGAGGAAGACTCCTGCTGCAGTTGATTCTGGGTGCGTTCGTCTCTTGTGGTGGCCGTGATGCCCTGGAGCTGGGAGCCCCTCGCTGTGGGAGCTCAGGGCCGGGCTCTGTCCTGGAGCTGCTGGGCACGCCTGGGCTGGGCTGTCTCCTGCACAGCAAGGACGCTCTCCCATCACAGTTACAATTCCCCTTTTTATTTGTTTTCTTGTCCGTAAGAGCATGTTTCCCAAAAGCACATCCCCAGCTCCTGTTAGCTTGGGCTTGCTTCTGATTCCGATCAAGTTGGTACTTAGGGCTTTGATTGAGGCAGGCGTGTGATCTGATTATCCATATGTCCACCACAGCGCGTGTCACAGCTTGCCTAGCACATGGCAGTGCTTATAATATCATTAACAATGTCTGAATAACAACTGTTAGTTAGAGACAGCCTTTATTATCGCAGGGGGCTTCACTGGGTTTCCTTTGATTATTACTTTTTTCCATCTTGTTGTGAGAGCCTCCCAGTCCTGCAGTAATGGAAGGCGGTTTCCTGCAAAGGGATGCAGCAAAACCTTCCAAAGATGCTCGTGGTGGCCTGGGTGCAGGCAAGAGGGGGATGTTTTAAACAACTGCTCTTGCCCAGGGCATGCCTGAGTTATGTGAGCCAGGTCCTTGGCATTGCCACTCCTTCCAGGTGAGGTTAATGCAGAGCAAGGCCTCCTGACCAGAAAGGGGCTGGAACTCCTCCCTGATTGAATTTAAATCTTTATTTTGCCAGAGAGAGGAACTCTCTGCCTCTTTGCAAGGTGCTCAGGTCCTGGCTTGGGCTTTGTGCCCACTGTCAGTGTCTGCTCCTGAGGGAATGCTGGGGATGCTGCAGCCCACGGGGACATCACGGGCAGTGTCAGAGCCAACACCGGCCACGACTCCTCCTGAGTCCAGTGGTCATAACCATTGCTCTGCGTGGGGATTTCCTTCACCTCTCTCCAAGCTTTAGCAAGTGCCTGAGGTCTCAGTACCACCCTCAGGTCAGGAAAGGACACTCCCAGCCCTGGGAATGTCCTGAGCATCAGGGGAAGGGGAGCAGGGTTTGCCCTGCATCAATGACATGAGTTTTATGCCTCTTCCCTTTCAAGTGTGTGCTCTGTGATGTATTGACCCGCTGTGTTTTTTCAGTTGTGTTGTGGTTTGGAGGAAAACAGCTCTGCTCCTGCGAGAGGGGCAGCTCTGAGCTGGGTCAGCCTGGGCAGGGTGAGCTCATAAAACTCTGCTGTGAGCCACAATAGGTGAAGGAGAGGAAGAAACTCTCCGTGGTGCAGGAGGATTGTGGAGCTGGTTCCAGTCACTGCCAGCTTGAACAGGCTAAAGTCACAAAGCACACCATGGCCTGGTTTAAAGCCCCTTCTCTCCCTCTGCAGTGCTTCCCAAGGGCTGGCTTTGCCCCCAGCCTGGGCTGGAGGAGAGGCAGGACATGAATACCCTCACTCAGACACTGCCTGCATTGCCCCTACTCTGGGAAACTCATCTGTTTCCTGAAAAGGCTATTTTCACATGGTTGCTGTGGTGGGAGGGGCTGCATCCTCATCCTCATCCTCACAGACGTTCCCTGCCCTGCAGTTGGCTGCTCAGAGATAGAACTCCGAGATATCAGCCGTGGGTTGCCCTGTGCACTTTGTCGTCCCCTTTCCCTGTGAGAAGCCCTATGAATTCCCTGCTCTCAGAAAACAGCCCCAACAGCTGTATTCCCCCTCCAGCTGCCCTGGCACAGAGCATTTCCCTTGCCAAACTGGCCTTGCTGGGTTCAAATGGAGCCAGGACAGTGGGACACACTCCACCCACCACCACCCTGTCCGGGAGCTCCCTTGGCTTCTCACCTCCAGACTTATCCCAGGATGGAGAGACTGACCCACCCACAACCCTGAGAAGGTTTCAAGTGCTTTTCACCCAAATTTTCTGCCCTTTTCCTCCCGTTTGTATTGCCCTCTTCACCAATCTTCCCAAACTCTCCTTGCAAGTACTTAATTTTGACATGAGCTTTTGCGAGAAAGGGCAGTAGTGGGAGTGAAGCTGGAAATGTGAGCCCAGAGGGTCTGGAGAGCTGGTGCCACAGGCCCAGGCCCAGGGAACGTGACCACACATTGATTTGAACGTGCGTGCCCTGACTGCAGCCACCCCAGCCTCTCCAGCGAGCAGAATGCGCTGTGTACTTAACTAATGAATTAAACAACTATAATTAATTCTATTTATAAGATGCCTCTAGGTGTATTTACAACAAGAACAATAAAAACAATAACGCATTACATGATGCCAAGCAGCATTAGTTAATGCAAACGAGCACACGGCGCAGCCAAGCCCCAGCTCTGGCTGCCCTGTGCCTCCAGCCTGGCTGAGCAGCACTGCCTGGACCCCTTCTCACTTTTGTTTTGCTCCCCTCAGCTCTGATTTCAAGCACTCATTGGCTTTTCAACAACGTCCTTTCTATTTTTTTCTGTTGGAGAGGTCACTTAAATTCAATAATCTTCAGTTTAAAATGGGTCTTCCCATCTGGTCACATCCAGACTTCACTGGACGGGTGTGTCCATCTCAAACAGCAAAATTTCCCGTCCGTTTGCACCCAACCCCAACCAGTGCCCCAAAAGCGCCAGGAGAAGCGAACAAAGTGGGGCTGGAGCTGCTGGAGGGCAGCAGGGTTGGGCGGCCATGGCAGCAAACCCTGCACCATCAGCAGCCCCACGGCAGCATCGCAGAGCAGGGACTTGCCCACAACAGGTGGAGATGCAGCAGGAGCTCTGCGGGGGGAAGGCAGAGACAGCTGTCTCCTGGGACAGACCTCGCAGGCCACCAGGGTTTGCAGGAGGGATTTCCTCACGTTCAGCTTTACCACCACATTCCCCTTCTGGTGGGATTTTGGGCCGGTGGCTGTTGTTAGCTTGGCTTTGATCATTTGATGGCAGGGTTGGGGTGAAATATTCCTCCTGGCCCTGCACACCGGCTCTCTGGGTGAGAGCACATGTCTGAACCTTCTGATGGCTGTTAGACTTGCTTAAACCAATACTCTTTTTATTATTTTTCTGGCAATAAACATATGGGCTGTAACTCTTTTTGTCAGCACTCCAAGAAGGATTTAACACCTTCCCCATAGAGGACAGCCTACTGATTACCTGCTGCTCTGCTGGGATGTCTGCAGCCTGCCTTCCCTCACTCCAAACTCATTTACAAATGCAGCATGCCCGATTTCTGGGGGAGCTGCATCATTTTCCTTAGAGCAGGCACGCAGGGGTCTGTGCTCCAGGAGAAGATGCACAGAGTCAGAGCCTGAGCTTGGAGGCTGCTCACTCTCCACTTGCTGTAGCAGCTGGGGAAGGGACTTGGGAGCAGCAGAGGGTCTTTCCCTTCCCAGGGGTCCCTGCAGGATCCTCTGTGGGTCATGCAAGGGACTGTGAATGTGACCAGGGACGGTTTGATTGTCAAAATCCACCTTCACGCAGCCTTGGGATGCCCCAGACTGCTTACATGGTGTTTTCCTCTCCTTCAGGTTTTGGGGCTGCCAGTTATTGATCTGTTGAATGATGGGGATGAACCATTAATGATAAGAGACTCTACAGATTTGTTTTTCTACTTTCAGCTATCGGGGGTGATACCTGCCTGCAGTGAAGCTCCTGAGATAAATTTCCTCTCTGAGATGTGCACCACGGGGAGCTGAGCTCAGCTCTGCACTGGCTCTCTCTTGCCCCTGTGTTGTATGGACTGAGCTGATGCCCCAGACATTTTGAGGCTGCAATATGCCAAGGCAAACCCACTCAACCCATCTCCATGTTCTGCTTCCCTCTGGTCACCACCAGCAGCAATGGGATGTTCTTCCCTGCAAGCAGACCATCCCCAAAGGCTGTGAGCTCCCCACCACCCTCCTCTGCAACCCCTCTGCAAGGGAAGGCTGTGCAAAACTCCCATCCCTGCTTTCTTTGGCAGGGATTTCCTGGAGCCTTTCAGTTTTGATAGTTCCTCCTGGCACATGGCCAGCCAGTTCCATGCTCCTTTTTGCTCATCAATCTTTTCACCAAAACATGGTGATATACACTGCGATATACACTGAGAAGCATCCCCACGGGCTCCCAAGACAGCAGACAAATTACCAGATTATTTGTGAATTTTAGCCACCCGATGGGAATTCAATGCTTCAACTGTAAACGTGAAATCAGCTACTTCCTACAACTTCAAAACAGGGAGCTGTTAACAAGTCAGGTAAATTAAACAGCAGACTCTCTGCACTAACAGGCAGAGCTGTCAGGAGAAGACAGATGCCTGCAATCAGCATGGAGCTCAGCCCAGCTCCCCACCCCTGGCTTGAGGAAGAAAGCTCTGACTTATTCTGGAGCAGCTGCCTGGGAAGTTCCTCCAGGAGCAGATCTGCCCCCTGCCTTTGCTGCCCTTCACTGGGATGCTCTTGCACAAATCTGGACAGGGCAGTGGTACCAATCCATGGTGGGCACCTCGCTCCAGCATCCTGCTCCATTAAGGTGTTGGCCTGAAAATCCCTCAAAACCAAGCATGCAAGAGCTGCGGGAGAAAAACCTTCAGAAACTGTGCTGTGAGCACAAAATGGTTTTAAAACCTCACCTTGCCAGAGATCAGATAGAGGAGGAACAGTGCTCAGTCAGGGATCAAGCTGAAGGTATCGCTCAGCTGAACAAAGCCACTTTCCCTGCAAAAAGCCATCAAAACCAGGGTTACAGGGGCTCATCCTCTCCTGCTGCACGGGGATCTGCTAAGCCAGAGCGTAACTCTGAGTGCTCCCACGCAGAGAAACTCTTGACAAGGGGAAAATGCAGCTACACTCGAATTTGTTAGGTAAATTTATTATGGATAATTTAAACACACTAGAGAACTTAGTGTGCCGTTTGCACCCTTTGATAGGGCTCCGCAGTGCTGTAATCAACTAGTGCTGACAATAGGAAATGCAGATTTATTAATTCTCATTTATATATTGGCTTAAATACCTTACAGTTAAATAAGCAGATTTTTTTTTTTCTAATTCCACCTTCTTACTGCATGGCAGATCAGGTTGAATTTCTTAAGAATTGTCACTGGCATGAACCAATTTATATAGCACTCTTTTGAAATGTGAAAAGTACTCACAAAAATAGTATTTTGGGGGGTGAAACTAAAAGGCATCAGGGTGTGAGATTCCTTTTCTCCTTGTCTTACCTCTTGGAACAAAGTTGGTAAAGAGAAGCATATGCCATCCTTGCACCTCCCTTGGAAGGTTCTTTGACGGCTTGTTTAAAATATTTATGTGGGTACAGAAGGAATTACTCTCAGCTTTGTGTCTGCAAACAATTCCCAGCAGTATACTGCAGGAGGCTTTCAAGGTTTGGGCCTTTTTTAAAGTAGTTAGGAACCCTTTGCATAAATGTCATCCGATTTTATTGTTTTGACACTTCTGCAATGATAAATATTGTTACTGAAAGTCAGCAAAACAGATGGATGGCTGCCTTGGCGGATTTTGTGAAATCTCATGCTAATTAAGGGACTGTCAGGCAAAAAAAAAAAAGAAAAAGAAAAAAATAGAATTGAGATTGAGATACTGCATTAGCTTATCTGACTTGACACACAGGGAAAAGTGCTGCTGGGGCTTGGGGATCATGTGCCTTGACAGGCTCACACCTCCTTGTCCTCTTGCTCTCTATTCAGAAACCTCACAAGGTTTTGGAGTAATGTTGGCTTTCTCTGAGCTTCAAAAGGACTGGATGATCTCACGGTGGAGGGTGAAAGGTGTTGGGAACTCAGTGATGAAACAGGAGGATGGTAAAACACTCCATGTGCATCTTCCTTGGCCGTGCACCTACAGTGTCAGGGCTTTTGCAGACCTGGGGATGAAAAAGCATCCGGGGATCCCCCGGGTCTGAGAGAACAGGCACGGGAGAGGTCCCAGCCCTGGGTGGAGGGGAAGGATGCAGCACATGGTTGTCTTTAACTGAAACAGCCACAACATCAGTAAAAAGTTACAGGCTGGCACAAAATTGATTGGTTCTAGGAGGTAAAGATTGAAAAACACCGGTGGACTCAAAGGGCTGGTGGGAATGAGGAGGACCTGCCCAGGGTTTTGTTTACACTTCCAGGTTCCCACCATTAAGCAGAAGAGCTGACAGGGTTGTTTTCCTTCCAGCAGCTTGAACTCATCTGTTTGTCTTCATCTCTATTTGCAAACAGCAGCCCAGGGCCAGCTTTGCTTTCACTTTATCCTTGGCGGCAGAGAGCTGCAGAAACTGGAGCTGCAGCCCATCCACTGCATGAGGGATGGGAAACAGCTGAGTAGGGAGAGCCCTGATTCCCTGAGGATTCCAGGTTAAACAAGCCCAGTGTGGGACCCACAGGCATTCACAAGCCTCCCTGCCAGCTTGGGAAAGGGGTTAAAACATGGCGGTTTCTGTTCCATCACCGTGGGCTCCACACTTGGCCAGCCTTCTTCGTGTGAGTGGGCAAAAGGATCCTGATTACATCCTTGAGGATTCTGATTATCCTTGGTAATCCTCGATTAGCGTCCTTGATGCTCTCCTGAACACGATTTTTTTTTCCCTGAGACACCTGAGCTATGCAGTGTGGGACAGCAGAGTGCAACGGGCCCGGTGCTGGTCTGGGATCAGGGAGCAGCTGAGTTACAGCACCAGGTCTGTCACCACTCATTGACTGTGTTAGAGACAGTTCATCAAGGATATTAATGGTCTTTTTCATCATTGCAGCCTTCAGCTGGATTCTCCCACAGCAACTTTATGTACATCACCAGGGCAAGCAGTGGTGACAGTAAAAATCCAACTTTCCCCAAAGGGAAGGGACCGTTCATCACCAGGTGCCGCTGCTGTTCTGGGGACACACATGGGTGGTTGGAAGCAGGTTGTGGTTCATCTCTCTCATTCCTCCCAAAATATTCCTAAGGAGGTTTTAAAGAGAGCAATCACAGGCCTGGATTTGTCTCACGACTCTCAAAGCCTGGAGAGCTTTGGTGGGAGCCTCAATCCTCTGGGTGTCTCCAACCAGGGCAGCGAGTGGAGAGTTCAGGAAGCAATTTCTCCAATCCAAGAGGGAATTGCTCACCAGGATGTCCCTGCACAGGTTCCAGCCTGCTGTCCCACGGTGAACAAACCCCACCACGCTCCCCACAGTGGCAGAGTCCATTCCTCCACTCCAGCTTCTTCCCCTGCAGCATCACCTCTCCTTCCCACACCCACAAGTGCCAATTATTTCTCTGCTTCTGGGGTTTGTCCCAAACAGCCCCCTGCTTTACTTCCTCAAGCCATCCAACTCTAAAAAGACCTTCCCACTGACATCCAGGCTCCCTGCTCCTGTACATGGTTATAGAATCCTGTCCCTGTTTGCTCAGCAGCATCACCCAAACACCCCCAAAATGGGCACCAAGGAAAGAAAGCCCAACCGTTGCCCCTTCATTTGTCTGTAAGCATCTCCCAGCCCTCCCCATCTCCAAAGTACTTGGCTTTGTAAGCTTGGCCAGATCTTCCTTGGCTTTCATACTGATCCTGTTGTTGCATTTTAGGCTTCCTTTTAATTTAAAAAATCTCATTGAAATTTTGCACTTTTTTTTTATATCCCATGTTGCTAATATTCCTTTCAATGAACCTTGATTAATGGCTGAAAGCTCAGGAATATTCCTGATATTCACTTAGCCAGAGCAATTACACTACAAAAAGCAGCATGAGGACCCTGGGTTGACATGCAAATAGCCGTGTTACACAATTAGTTGATGCACAATTAATTGGAATAATGACAAATATAGTCAAATAAGGCTGGATTTAGGCTGTGTAAATCTGAGGCATACCTTAGGGTTATACAATTAAGGAGACAACAGCAGAATCCTTCAAGGACAAAAAGCCTATTCCTGAGAAAAATGCTTTTGTCTTTAGATCCAACCTGGGAAAAACTGGCAAAACCAAAGGCAAAGTGACCTGAATGTGACAAAGGCTAGACAGGCACCTGTCCCTTACCTGTGTGGGCTTGCACTGAGAATTTCCAACTCCAGTCAGGGCACCTCACCCTGCTCCTGTCCAGCAGCACCCAGGACCCTGCACAGGGCTCCTCCACCCCAGTCTCAAAGGCTTGGAAAAGGCCAATCACCCCCAGACCTGCCCAATCCTCACAGGACACCTTCACTTCTGCTTCTCATCCTTTTTTATAACCCAAGAACCACCAAACTTTCTTGGAAGAAGAAGGAAAATAAAACCAACCCACTAACATCTTGCACAGCATTGCCACAATGGTCTCCACTACGACCCACTAAAAAGGAGGATAAACTTTGAATGTTCATCTGTCAGTTTTATTTCCCTCCCATCTGTTTCTCCCTGGTTTGCAAGCCCAGAAATGGGGAGAGAAGGTGGGATGCAGACACTTTTTCTCTGCAGCTGCTTCAGAGCTTGTCTTCCTGTCATCCAGGCCGACAGTGGTCTGTGATCCACACAATGACCAACCCTGCACAGCCCCATGGTAACAAAATAATTACCCAGCAGGCAGGGAGGGAGCATGGAGGGCTTCCTGCAGCCAGAGAAACGGGACACGGTCATCCCTGGAATGTGCAGAGGACGAGCGTGCCTCAGGGTGCTTGCAACGTTCATTTTATTTTATTACTCCTTTATTTTCCTGTCCTTTAGAAAACTGCTGCATTAACCCCCAGATCTTAGATATTGAGCCTAGCCAGTGTTAAAAGTTTAATTGCTCTTACTGTTAATTAGGATGCTTACAGAGAGCACTTGCCACCCAGTCCTGGCAAGCTTTGATTCCCTGCACGGTTTCAATGGTGGGATGTATATTATTTGTGTCCTCTGATGATAGAAGCCCCTGATGGATGCTGGGTCTAGAGACACTGAGATGTCTGACAGCATCCCAGGATGACCCCAAGCAAGGGCCTTCAAATGTGCAGGTAAGACAAGATACCCTGGAGGTGTCCTGATCCAGTCTGCACTTGTTTCCCTATTCCCTTTACCTTGGTCTATGGGTCTGGATGACCACTTCTGGTTTTTTTCCTGGTCTCTTTTATTCCTGCCGCTCTTGCACATCTTCCCAAACACTTCTACTCTCTGAGTTCTCAGTGGACAGGCCTGCAGAATGGACCCCAGCATAGATGAAGGAAATTCATTTAAAAATTTACTTGATTTACAGAGAACTTCCCTGCATGTTTCACCAGCTTGTGATATTCTGTACATTTTCAAGGGTTTAGACATCCACTTCTTCTCCTGTCTTGATCAGTAGCCTTACTCTGTTGGTTGAATAGGGAATTCATCAAACTCTATAAAACATTCTCCATGCTCAGTCTCTTACTGGGGTTCTATTGAGAAACAAATGATCCTTTAGGACTTCAATCAATGTTCCTTGAGCCAATACCCTTCACGTGACTTCCGTGGGGTTTGGATCAGCTCTTTAGCATACACATTATTACAGCAAGTGTTCTTTATCTAGAGAAGATATTTAGCCTTGAAAAACGATCAGGAACATTTTAAGCAGCCAAAGACAAATTCTGCTAGATCACACATACAATAATGATTGATGGTAATGGAAAAAAACAAATGCTATAATGATGATTTACTCGCCTGTCAAAAAAAATTAGTCATCCCAGAATTCTGCCAGGCTCATGTGTGTGGGGATATGTGCACAAACACACGTGTGCAGGTACACAGGCCGTGTTGCATGGGTGACAGCAGCTCTGGGGCTGGGCAGACAGTGACAAAGAGTCTCTTGCACAGCAGAAAATATCATTCACGAGGCTGGCAGCAGTGCTTTGCTGAGGGATGATGAGAGGAAGCATCTAATTACCAACGTGTGCCACGAGAGCTATGGCTGGTATGTGGGGAAACACACACAACACGTGTGCTGGGGCCTCGTGTCACACTGCGAGTTAAACCAGTCTGGTTTCAAGCATGGGCAGTTTGAACATCTCTCATCCTCGGGATTTTTGGTGACATGGAATGGAGGTGATTTTGCAGGACCCCAGTGTCATGTATATACTGTCACGTATTTGAAATAGGTGTGCCCTGTATTTCATCCAGTATTTATTTTTGCCAGCTGGGCAGTGGGGGTTGCTGCTATCAAACATTTGGGTTCCTTGCTGCTGATCAGGGCGGAGAGCTCTTTGTGGGGTTTCATTTGTTGGGTTTTTTTCCCTCCCCAAGCCCAATTTCAGGTAGTTTCATGTCATTAATACTGGTCGTGAACCTCCCCTCACATCTGAAACCAGCACGAGGGCGCAAGAGTGGATGAGACCATCCTGAGATCTCTGTTTCTTTACATAAATCAAATTCTTTTACAATCCTTCAACATAAGGCATTAAAATATGCCTGTCTCGCCCGCTCTCTCCCGGCAGCTCTCCCGGATTGCCTGCGAGAGGAGTGCAGACCCCTGGGAATTGTTTAGCAGCGATTCACTGGGTCAGTGTATTAGAACAGACTCAAGTCTATCAGCCAGATGGTGACTTCAGAAAAAAATTGACACACCATTTCAAACTGATTTCACGCAAACCCTCCTGAGGGGAGCCAGTGGGAATCCAGCAATCAGATCTGTTGTGAATAAATATTACAAAATTGTCAATTACAAAAGGGATGTTTAAAATGTTTGACTGATTTAGAATCTATTCGTTCCTTGCCTTGTACTTTGATGATGGATCTTTCAATATCACTGACTGATTGCTTCCCTTGGCCAGAGAAATCTCAGATTTTAATTTTTTTTTTTTGGAAGAAGTTACTGTGCTGCCTTTCCAGGCTTTTATGGTAAGCAGGCATCTGAGATAAAAGCTAAGCCAGGTACAGTTTGGAGCATGATGTCTTCTACAGATAGTGGCTTAAAAATGAGCATTGGACTTAATAAGACAATCAGGTCTGAACCCTTTCAAAGCTAAAAAGGACCAAGAGCTCTCACAGGTAAATTTAATCAATGTACATGCAAATGTCTGCCTTTGCAGAGAGGAGAAGTTGGAATATTCTTCCAAGCACCAGTTATGCATGCTCATCAAGTTATATATTCAGCTGAAAAAGTTATTTGCCTTGTGTTGAAGTCACAGTGGAGGCAATTTTTGTGCTTCTGCTCCCCGTGTGACTGCTCTTGATCCATCCCCTTCTCTGGCCTCGTTTCTTTGTCTCAAGCTGCACATCCAGACAGGCCATCCCCATTTTAGCAGGGCTTGCTGAGCCTTCCCCATCCCTCCAGCAGATCAGAGCACACCAGCGTTGCCTGGGTCCATT
This sequence comes from Daphoenositta chrysoptera, assembly GCA_013397915.1. Classification (NCBI taxonomy): domain Eukaryota; kingdom Metazoa; phylum Chordata; class Aves; order Passeriformes; genus Daphoenositta; species Daphoenositta chrysoptera. Next base: position 168,336 of record VZRO01002977.1, read on the forward strand.
CTGGAACAATTCAGCTTCCCCATCACAGGCACTTCTGTTTCCAAGAGATCTTTGATTTTACCAGCACTTTTGGACCACTCTCTGCTTCCCTCTGATGGAGACCAGATCCCTGATGTGGCCACTGTTCACTCCTCTTTTTTTTTTTTTTT
>VZRO01002977.1:168557-218836 GCA_013397915.1 Daphoenositta chrysoptera
AATCTCTGAGGTAGTTTAATTTATTGTCCCAGGGTGGTATCACCAGTTGCCTCTCTCTCTTTAGATCTTCATATAGTAAACAATAAAGCTCACCTCTGAGTGAAACTCTTGTTCCCACAGGTCTTTTAGCTGGTCTGTGCAGGTCAATCTTACCAGTCCTTCACTCCCACCAGATGGAGATATGATCACTAGAAAGGACAATGAGGCATTAATCAAAGTTATTCCACAAACAGAATTTCAAAAGGTTTCTAAGGATGAAAATGAAATTTATAAAGCTTCATTAGTGCAGTATTATCTAATTGTATCCAGATTGTAGTAAATTTATAGATTTATAGAAATTAATGTACTATGTTTTCATCCTGGATTTGTCTCAATTTCTGAGGGATTACAGCACTTTCTTGTAGTCCTAAAATTTCTTCAACAAACAGATAAATCTCTCTTCTAAATAATCCAGATTCCAGTCCTTGTGTCTCCAGATTATATCTACAATTCAGACATCAGCCTGAACCTGATCAGGGCCTGGGAGAACCTTTCTCAGCAAATATTTGTCCACCTTTTTAGAGACTTGGTTCGCCCTGCTCGGAGGCGCTCTGGATGCGAGCAGTGATGTGTGGTATTTATATTGCCTCTCCCTGCGCCCCTGCTCCCTGGGCAATGGTCATGGGCAGCTCCAAAGAGGAAAGAGCCAGAAAAGCTGCTGTCTCTGCCCAGAAGGGATGGAAGGTGGTCTCACATCTGGGTGACACCTGTGGTCTCTGTCCCTTTCGCTCTGAATACCTGCTGTTTATCAGCACGGCTGCCCTGCCTCTTGCTGGAGGGGCCCATGCTGTTGGGGTCATGAAAAACCCTCGCTGCACCCCCTTTTGCCTTGGGCACACACCACCCTCCTCAGTGTGGTTGCAACCCGGTGCTCTCCTCACTTTTCTGCAGCCCAGGGACAGCATCACCGACCTGTCGGTGTCCCCAGCCCTGGCTTTGCCTCTCCTGGCAATCGGATCTGGCTGCCCCTCCAGCAAGGCCCGGGACAATCTCGTGCCTTGCAATGGCAATGTCAGGGAGTGGCAGCCCCAGGCAGCCCTGGGAAGCTGAGATGGGCCCCAAGTCCCTCCAGCTCTGGGTGACATCTCCTTCCCACTCCCTTCTCAGTTCTTTGTCCCTGTGGTCGCCCTAGCGCCTGCCACTGATGGTTCCTCAGGGTAGAGCACCAAACCAAAGACAAAAGTGCACATGATCCACATGGCTGTGACCAGAGTTTCCTTGCTGAGGTCTGAGACTCCTCCAGCCTGTCCTGGCCACCGAGTCCCTGCTGTCCCTTAACGCCCTCCCCAGGCGCGGGAGAAACGCTCTGGTGGCACCAGGACTCTGACATCAATCTTCTGCAGAGCTCCTCCTTGCCAGACCTCTTGGTGGTTTCCCGAACTGCAGGCGCTCCCTGTGGCCCTCGAGCTGTGTCCCCACACCCTGCTGCCATCCCAGCACGCAGCACTTCAGTCAGCATCCATCCCGCCCGCCTGGGACACTGCCTGCTGGGGGAACCGCTGCACACACAGACCCGGGGACAGCAGATAGAGTTGCACGGTCATTATTTCCAGGAGCCTCTTGATCAGTGGTATGAAAGGCAACAGCAAAGGTCATCCTGAACTTTAAACTCAACACCGTGCCCCATCCCCCCAGCAAAGCACTTTTCACCCAGGCAGTAAATCTTTCTGTGATGAGGAGAGCGCACCATTTCCAAAGAGCAGGTCCTTCCCAGACAGCGACTTCAGCAGCTGAGCCTGTGTTCATCCAAGGGAGACACACAAAGGTTTGGTGCTGAAACTTTTAGCTCAGCCTCTGCCTCCAGTTCGTACACCAGCACAGGATGTTGGGTGAGCTGGTCTCGCACTGGGCTGTCCCTGCAGTGCAGTGGGGTTTGGGAATGGGGCTGACGAGCTGTGATGGGCTGTGCTAGAAACACCCCAGGAAGAGGAAAACTCAAGGGACCTGGGTCTGCCTGCCACCTCAAAAGCAGGGAGATGTGGATATACCATCAGTTTGATCCACCTCCGGGCTCAAGGGGATTTTCCATCCCAGGGAGCATTGAAGGCTTGTTGGGGCTGCAGTGTTCCCAAAACACTGTCGTGCTTTCAGAGAAGTGTCTCTCCCTGTGGTGAGATTTTTGCAATAACTGCTCATTGCACACCGAGAGGTATCACTTGTAACAAAGAAAAACACCCAGAGAATAAGAAAATAAGTCCTGCCTCCAGAAACAGTTCCACACAAAACATTCAGATTTGAGTCAACGTTATTGAGAATTATTAACAAAATTGCTCAGAAATTTCCCTCTGAATGACAATCTGAAACCACTTCTGTCAGCCACTGAAACTGCCTCACACCCTCTTAGGTTGTCTCTGAGGTTCCACACTCTTCCATGCTCTCGCCTTTTTTTTTTCCCTTCCTTCCCTATAATAAGATTTATTATTGGGTTATTCTTCATGGTATATTAGCCCTTAGCCAGAGTCGGTGCTGACAGAAATGTTAGTCATTTGGGCTCTGCTTAACCTGCTAAGAAGAACTGAATTTACAGAATGGGACGAGGCTTTTTATGATTTCATTCCAGAGCCAAATCAGATAAGAATAATTATCCTCTCCTGGGATATTAGGCAGCACCTCCCCAGGACCGGCAGCTGACAGCTGTTTTATTGGTTGAGTCACTTGGGTCTGGAGTCGAGGATTAATTGTTCATGTGTCCGGGTGGCTCCAGGAACAACAGTGAAAGGTTCTTTCTGGAGATGGGAGATAATTTATTTTCAATTGTTTTCAGGCACACGATTTCAGTGGACAAGGTGAATTAAAAATAAAATCACATAAATAACTCTGCTCCCACCACTCTCTGCATTCGTTGTTAAACACTGGCTTGTGCATTTCAGATCTGGGGGTCTCTAGCAGAAAAAAAAAGTTACATCAGAGGGGAAATACAGTCTTTCCAAAGCGAGTTCAAGTCCACTTTGTCACCAAATGTCCTCTCTGACCAACCCACGAAGGCAGTGCCCGATGCCCACCCCTGCCCTTCCTTGGCACCCACCCCCAAATGCTTTTATTCAGAATTAATTTACTCCTGCCTATCACCTGCTTGAGATTATTCTAATGATAATGGCCTCGATCCAAAGCAAATTAAAAACCAGTGGTGAGGCTTCCCCTGACTGGAGCAGCCTCGCACGCGGCCGAGCGCGGCTTTGCCGCAGCCGCCGCCTCTCCCGGGTGGCAGGGCCTGGCTGTGCCCCGGCTGGGACACACGCTGGGCCTCTGTCGCGGGCAGAAGGGGCCCAGGAACGGGCAGGGGAGGCAATTCCCTGGAGCAGCAGGCGTTTGGGCAGCAGAGTGCCCACGGCCCAGCTTGTCTGCACGGCTCTGCCAGGGAGGATTCCTCACCCACCCGTCCCTGGGATGCGAGTGGCAGCAGGAGTAAAAGCCCCCCATTTTTCAAGGGTGTGCTGTCAGCTTTCTGCCCAACATCGCTTCTCCCCCGGCTCATGGAAGCTGCCTGTCCATGGGTTGTGTTTTCCTGTGTGCTGAGGAGAGGGAGCAACTCCATCCAAGGGGGTTTTTGCTCTGGGGTTTGCAGTTTGAGTGGAGAGGAGCAAGTCCCCAAATCCTCTTGCAGAGCTCACCTCAGTGCTCCCACAGTTCAGCTCATGCTGCAATCGCTGTGCATCAAAACGGGGAAGGTGTTCTGGCAGAAACAGCCTGGCTGTGCGGGGGAAGAAATTTATAACAACTGCTTCCCACCCTTCCCCCTCATCTTCGTGTGGTGTCCATATCTGTGGTACAATTGCTCTGGATTGCAAGGAGAGCTTTAAGTTCCTCTCAAGGGGAGGAAAAAAAGAGTCAGGGCAAACCATCCCTGGGACTGGCAGTGCTGCACCTCAAACCCAGGGAGCAGAGCCCTCCAGCAGATAAAGGATGTGAGGCCTTTGTGTGCGTGGAAGAGATGTTGGACAGTTTCAGGCTTGGCACAAAGCGAGCAGAAGTCTCTCTGAAGCCAACAAGCGTCTTTGCCCACTTCTGCCAGGGCTAACTTTGTCCCTGAGGCCATTACCCGGGGGCTTTCAGGCGCTTCGGGTGCACAGTGCTGATCTGTCAGATGAGGAAGTTATGAGGAAGCAATGGAGTGTCACGAAGGGATTGAAGAGAATTGATACGTGAGCCTGGATAATTATGAGGTTGCCAGTCCAGTGTCATTTCACGGCTGGGCTGGCTCTTTGTGGTGTATGATACCCATCAATGCAAAAATGGAAATGAAGATAAATGGGGCAATGGCAGAAGCTGTTAGATCTATCTTGCAGGCTGGCTGCCGAAGTTCTCTGTTGATTTGGGAACAGCATCCTCCAGCAGCAGCAGGAGGTGAATTTGGAAAGTGTGACTTGTTACAACCAGCTATGGGATACAGGGCAACCCATTGAGGACTACCAGGTCACCAGGCTGAGCAATTTTCCCGAAGTAGTTGGCCAATCTGTACTTTTCCAGGGATAAATTGTCGCTCTGCTGTGTCTGCTTTGCGTGTTAAAGTGAACATCACAGGCTGAAGTAGGACAGTGATACAGCTGGGCTGGGAGGACACCAGGGAGTGACAAAGCCATGGGGTGGAAATTATAAGTTAGATAAGAAATAACAGGAACTAAGACAGAGGGTCTTAAAACATGTCCATGCAATAGAAAAACAAAGGTTTAACTTCAGGAGAAGAGAAGAAAAAATTGTGTCCACTCAGGAGAGAGCTGTCTGTGATGTACCTGATCAGAGTCCCAGTAGACAGGACACTGAGGCTCATCTGGGCAGTGTGACTGTCTCAAGGTCACATCAGTATTTCCCTCCTTGAAATGAGAAAATGGGAACTTGTGATTTCCACCAGCACGTGTTGCATCATCCTGAAGCTGACCTAGACTCACTCAATCTGACCCCACAGTTGTTACAGACAGAAATTCCTGAAAAGACAGAGATGCAATATTTTAGAAGAGGCAAGATGCTTCCTACAGAAAGAGAGATGTAGGAATTACAAGAAAAGGAGGAACAGCAGAAGATGCTGCACATTAAAAAAAAAACCCGATGTGGCTAGAAATGGATTTAGGTAGAGAAATTGTTGTTCCATGTAGCAGCTCCTCATAACCTGACTCTGTCTACAGAGAGGTGCCAGAAACCCCAAGGCAGTGGTGGAGGGTGGAGAGGAGGGAGCTCTAAGGATGGTTTGAGAAACCAAGTGTTTGGGTTGTGATCCCCAGCCCTCTGCAATGAAGAGCGATGCCAAACAGACGATGACATGATTTATTTGCAGAAGGTGGTGCCCTCACCATGCATGAGATGTCCAGGAAATAAAGGCTCCCAGACCTCAATTAGCAATGAGATTCCAGTGATAACGAAGCACTGATTGCTGCCTGGGATGGAGGAGAGTGAGACCTGATTAGGGGAGCAGTGGAGGGTGTCTCTGTAAACATGGCCAAATCCGGGGCTGAAGTGCTGGGCTGACATCTCCTGTCACCCTCCCTGCTTCCCCCCACTTCCACGAGCTGAGAACACATGGGAGCTCCAGCCCATACTTGCTGCAGGGTCTCCACAGAGAGGACACCTTTCCTGACTCAGGAGATGGAGATTTGGGTAAGAAGCACTCACAGTGAGGGTGCACAGTGTTTTACAGATCGGTGGGGATGCTGCTCTGCATCCATTTCAGCCAGGAGAGAGGAGGGTTTGGGTCAGGCAGAGGAGAACTGCGTAAAATACAACAGCACTGAAATCACCACTTCTCGCCACATCCTGCTCAGGAGGAAGGGAAATTTGAACATCCTCCAAGTTTAGGACACTGAAGTAAGTGAGGAGCATTTGGGACCCCATCTCACCCCTGAAAAGAGCAGAATTATTGAGAACAGAAGACAGAGTGTCCATATTACCAGCCTAGCAAACATTTAATACGAAGTCCAGCAGCTCTAGATAGTTCCTTCGTGAAGCATAACTAAGACGTTGACAACAGATTTTAAAACTTTGTCGCATCAATGCAAGAAATTGGAACTGGATGCAGTTTTATTGGAAATGTAAGGGATTTTTTCCATTTCTATGTTCAATAGAAAACTTAAATATTGAAAGGAAAGCTCCCTGGGGATGGAAAATCTCCTCCAGTTCACCCCACGGTGGACACGAGGGATGATGGCTTTTCAAACCAAGGCTGAGACCTCTCCTGGGAGGAAAAACAGCAGGAAAAAGGTCAAAAGGTTAAAGCTTAAATTTAGGGGACTTGTTTTCTTCATTACTTTTAAATTTCACCCTGTAAGATAAGAATTTAACAGCACAAACATGGGAGATATTTCCATTTTCCCCATTAGGAGGTAGTTGCAAGCAGCAGATGTAGTCAGGGCTAGAGAGTTTCTCTCCTTCTTGGCAGAGTGGTGGTGGGAGGTCGGTGGGTTGAGGATGAAGCAGTGAAGAGACTCCAACTCACCCCATGGCCTGGGAGCAGGTTATTCACCCTTTTCTGGTTTTTTCTCCCATATAAGAAAGGGTGAAAAACAAGCAACTGGGGCTGGAAAGGGCTGGCAAGTTCTTGGCGTGGTCCTCATCAGCAGAACTCAGACATCTCTGGGAGGTGACAGGACAGTGGTGCCTGTGCCTCCGTTTCCCTGGCGGTGGCAAAGCTGTGCTGTCCCCCAAAACAGGCTGGAGCTGTGCTTATAAATCAGCCAGCTGACAGGACTCAGAGCTGCTGTAACAAAATCAAGAGGGAGAAAGTTGATATCTTTTCTTTTTTTTTCCCCCCCAAATCAGATGCAAACCTCCTCTGCTCAAATCCTCCGCTCTTAATGTGGGACTCTGCCAGTTTAAGAGGGGGGCAGAGAGGGGATTTCCGATGCAAAATTCAGGACAGTCGAGAGGCAATGTAATAATTGTCAGTCCAGAGAGCATCCCGGTGCACATGTTCGGAGGATAAGAGTGTCACCAGAGTCTATTGTCTGTCCCCTCTCTGTTAAAGTAGAGATAAGGCTGGGATAAATCTCACTGGGACATTCTGCCCTATGATGTTATTTCATGCCACATCACCTAATAGGTGTATTTTCACACTGCTTGCTACTGCTGTGAGGCTCTGCAGCTCCTAGCCAGGCTGACAATCTCACTATATGGAGAATGGAATAGTGACGGCTAATTGATTTTACAGCAGTACCGAAGGACAGACAATGAAAGTACCATCAATTTAATCCACTATTTAATGGTTCCAATTTAGCCTCTGTAAATGCTCACTAAACTAATTTCTCTGGGTTCAGCAATCTGAAAAGCTATCATATCTCTAATCTCCTTCAATATATTCATCTGGAAAAGGGAATTTAGCCAATTCTGATGTGCGGAGATGATCTGTTAGCACAGTGTAAATGTTTATAACACGGCAATCTAGTTCGTTTATAAGGATATGAAAAGTTTTATTGGGGAGGGCACTGAAGTGGAACCACGGGATAATAGGCAGTTACCCAGCAGTCTCTGGGAGCCAGGGAGCGGGCAGGCATGCAGAAAAATACTAGGATTTACTTTAATCCCAAATTGTAAGCTAAAGTTCTGCCCAGTACATGATGCACCTGGGACTACTGGAACAAAGGATTGTCTCCCGTCCCCCCGTGACCCAGGCTTTCACGCTACACCATGATAGCAACAGTCATTTTATTTCCTCCAAGAGGCTGAAAATTAGTTTAGTTTTAGCACATATATATCTCCTTGTCCAACCAAGTTGCTAGAGGGGAGCTAGTCTTGAGGGCACTTTCTCTCCTCTAAGGTTTGGGGGATTGGGGGTTTGACTTTTGGGGTTTTTTACAGAGGTTGGGTTTTGCATGGTGGAATCTGGTTGCCCCTAAGTCCTGGGTGCCACCCCTGATCATCTCCAGGTGCCAGGATTCCTCTGCTGCTCACTCAGCTCCCAGGCAGCCCTGAGACCCTCCTGAAGCCAAGGTGGAGTTTTTTCCCCAACTGCAGTAGGAACAAGACCCAGTGACCTGTCTGTAAATTGGAAAGGTCCCTTGAGGATTAAAGTTCTTCTCCAGAAATTCACCCCTACTTCCCCTCTCTTGGAGGAGGGCCTGTCCTTGGTCCAAATCCAAAAACCAAAATCTGCCACCAGTCCAGGACAAAACATACCAGGTTTAGGTTTTGGACCCCATGCAAGCATCCTCCCTCCATCTTTGTTGTCTGTATCCTGAGGAGAGCAGAGACTGGTATGTGCTGGTTCTACTCCCAGAAACTGGGGGCTGTTCCTAAAGCTGCTGTGGACACTGGGGGCATGCAACAGACCATGTCTTGTATTTAGAAATTTTAAAACTCCTCTCAAGATTACACTTGCAGAGGGACTTTCAGTTTTGGGAGCAGCTCACAGCCTCAGAGTTTTGGTGGTAAGAAGGAAGAGATAAAGCCCTTCAACCCATCACAAGAGAGGGGGATGACAGTGAAATAGTCTCTGGGTGTAGCTTTTAATTTTAAATATAATGCATATTTCTATTCCTTCCTCTAATAGCTGCCACATGCCAACACACCTGCAGGAGAGAATCTACCCATGTAGACACAGACCTGCCTCTGTTCATGGGACATGTGGGAGTCCATCCCAAAACTCTTCATCCCCAATTGTCACCACCATGCCTGGTTTGTCACTTCCTGCCATTTCGGCAGGACCTGGCAAACCCATCCAGGCACCCAGGAGCGGAGCTGGCATCAACTGCCCTGGGCTGGCGAATGTCTGTCATGGAAAGAGCACTTCTGCACTGCAGTGGCTTTGTAGTCCAACCCTCTTTTTTCGCTTTTAAATTCAAAGACAATTCCACAAATGAGCTTCTGCTTGATTAGTGTTTTAATGAATATATCTGGATACACCACAAGTCCACCAGCCGTGACTCCAGAGCCACAGGCGATGCTATCCAGATGCTGCCTTTGTGCTGTCAGTTCGGGGCGTTGATGTCAGCCACGCCAGGGGAGCGAGAAGGGCAATAGTCAAGGAATAAGTGTCATGTGAGACCCTGATTTTCCCTGGGCTGAGCTCTCCAGCTCCGGCGCAGGCACTGCGAGGTCCAGATGGGCGATGAAAGGCGCTGGGCCGTGCTCCTGCCTGCCTGGGACCCCGTACTGGGGCAGCTGGGACCCCGTACTGGGGCAGCTGGGACCCCGATGCTCCCTCTCCGGGCAGCCCCCTCGCTGGAGCTGCAGCACAGATTACTTGGCTCCCGTTTTTTGGCTGCGCTGCGGATGAAGAAAGGGCTGCTCGCTCACCGAGCGCGCTCGTGATCACTTTGGACAGGGAAATCCTGAGCAAGGGCAGGTTTCCTTCTGCTCCCTGGAAAGGGACGCCGCACAAGATGCTTTATGGCAGCAGGGCACATTTTTTTTCCCTTGTAAATTATATTTAACATTCCAGAGAACTTTATTGCATTTGGTGTTAGGGTTTATGAAAAAATCTGTATTTAACTTCAAGCCCTGGTAAACATCTTTGCTTATGTTGTTATGTGATTCTTTATTTGAGTATTTCGATTTAATTTCACAGTTCATATACCTTAAAGTTTTGATTTTTTTTCCCCTCCCCTCTCATTCAGGAAGAGCCAGGGCTGGCCAGGGGCTTGTTGGTCTCTGGTGAGCTCTGCTCTCCCACAGGGTGGGTGATCCTGGGCTGCCACCTCCATCTCTGGTCCCTGGAGAGGTGCCAGGGCATGGGGAGCAGGCAGGAGACCCTCTGAGGATGGGGAAACGCTGCATCTCAGCCCACTGCCATCCTCAGCTCAGCAGCTTTCAAGAAGCCAGTCTTCTGAAATCAGTCACCCCTGGGAGCTCCCAGGGCTTTCCCAAATGGGAAATGTAGGTCAGCACAGTGGGCTGTCCCTAGGACCACGTCTGAGCCAGGTGCCAGGAGCCCATCCCAAAATCTGGTGAAGTCTAGGGAGGGTTTTCTGCTGGCACCAGTGGACTCTGAAGCAAGCCAACAAATGCACCTGTCACAGCTTCAGCCTCCACAGAGGGAGGAAGGGGAGGATGAAGAACCAAGAGGATGGCAGCCATAAAGGCTGCAGGAAAATGTAAATGTGGAGCTCAGTGGCAAATCTTGTTGGCCTCCAGGTGCCAGGGCTTGGCTGCCAAGTGTACAGATTATTTTGATAGCATGACACAGCTCAGTACCTTGGGTTTGTGCTGCTTCCACCAGCTCCATCCTCCTGGTCTCATCAGGGATGTTGCATGCTCACCACCTGGGAATCACGTGCCCAAATTCTCCCGCAGCTCTGTGGCAAAGGGAAGAGATGTGCAAAGGTTTGTCCCACTTGGATAATTCATTAAAAGCTGGTGAGGCTGCTGCTCAGAAGACAAGAAATGGTGAGCTTGGATAATGATGGGGATTTCTGTAGTGCTGGCTCTATTTAAAAGATCTATGTGTAAGATCTCGCTTCCCTATTTATGCACTCTTCCTGTGGGATTGTCTCCCTCCAGACCCAAATGCAGCAGCACTTTGGCAGCTCAAACGGCCACAGCTGTGTGTCCACTTCCCACTGCTATTTACAGAACCCCCTTTTTAATCTGAGCCTGTGATTAAATTGTCTGATTGATGAAATTGGAAAAAAAACCCCAAACCAACAGGATGCAGAGTATTTTTAGAGAGCTTTCCTTTTCACACTTACATTTATGCTCCAATTTTTGCTTAGGCAAAACCCAATGCAACATTGCTGAATAAATATCTATTTTAGGAAGACCTTGCGGAGAAGTGACCTTGTGGGCAACCCTCCCACTCAGGCCACACCAACAGGACACAACACTTTGGTGTTTTTGAAGAGAGATATTTTTTTTTTCAATCCTGTATGTGAATGCTGTGTACTGGAGATTTCCTATTTACTTCAGCCTGCCTGGCTTACCAAATAATCACTATTTGCATTTCGAAGGACTTTCCCACAAATGCGTGTGTCATACTGATACACAGCTTCATTTCCTTTGGATGCTCTAGGCCGTATGTTCCAGTCTTGAATATGAAAATCCTGTCTTGGAATGCCAAAGGTCCCAATAAATCCACCAAAAGGAAAACATTTTTTATTATTCTTGAGTAAAATCAAAACAGACATAACTCTTGGTCAGGAAATGCACCTCTCCAACGAGGGGGGAGGTTAAACTACATCCAGAAAGGGTGAAATAAATTGTATCTTTGCCTTTCTAAATGAAGAGTCATACTCCACTGCACATCTTTGTACAAAATTCCCATTGACACCAATTCCACTTATTTATTGATTGTTTTTTTATGTGCTCAATGCCATAGCAACGGGCTACATTCCATAAATTAAATGCAACATTGCATTAAGTTAAACTTCTCGCAATGGAGAACACACACAGCACCCAACCCTGTGCTGCTCCCCAGCCCTGATAAATAAACCAGCAATTATCCCAGGCTGAGCAAACGCTGGCAAGGGATTGTGAAAGGCAGGCAGCTTGCACTTCTCTTGGTGGATGGGCACAGGCACCTCCACGAGCACACAAAATCACACGGAGGGTGGCACATCACAGAGCGGGGCCCTCGGTCTGCAGTCAGCGGGAACATTGCTTGGCTTGCTGCTGGTGTGATACTATTTAGCTCCAAGCTACTCCTCACATGTGTAAAATTAAGCAAATGAGCAAAGAGAGAAGTCCTGGATCATCAGAATAACTACAGCTCGTCTGCATTTATGGGTGTCATTCATTTTAGTGACATCATTGCTCCATGGTAACGAGTAGACTTTAGATTGGAGAAATAGATGGCATGAAAAATAGATTAGTTTTATTTAGATAGATTGTATCATTATATAAATAGATAGACCACTCTATTTCTACTCATCTTCCACCTCCTGGTTAATAGGACACAGTTTTATTTATAGATAGAGATGCAGGAAATGTTTCCATGTAAATGTTTCATAATTCTGTTGTATTCCTGTGTTTTATTTTAATGGGTCACCCCAATTGTGCCAATCTGAGCTAGGTAATATGTTTGTGCAAAGAGGAGAGTACTTCAGGGTTGTCCAGATGGACCCAAAACTGGGAATGCTGAGAGAGCAGATCTACCTCATGTATTGAATGTGGGAGAGTAAGGACTAAATCTGGGTCCTGGAGGGACACCAAGGGCACTTCAAGCAGGGAATTACTCGTTTGAGTTACACTAAAAAAAAACAGGGATTGGGAAGGGAGGGGATGAGGGAGCACACACATTTATCTGTCCAGTCTGGGGTCACTAAGCAGCCAGGAAATGCCACGCTGTCCCCCCTGCAGGGTCACAAATGGAGAGAGACCCCAGCTGCTGATGGAGGAAGGGTCCTGCCCCACCAGCAGGTCCCCTCCTGGGACTGGGACCCACAGGCCTCCTCTGGTGCTGACACCCCAACAGAACCCCAGTTTCCAGCCAGCATTTCGGATGTCCTGTGAACATCCCAGTCTCGCTTTCCCCACGATAGCACAAGCACCCCAAACCCCTTTCCCACGCGGCCTCCCACCCCAAACCCTCCCTCGCAAAGAAACACAGCAGCGCCTCGTCCACAACAACCCCAGGGAGACCGAAACCACCAGGCAGGTGGGACAGGGCCTTCACTGAGCTAGAAAAAGCAGCAAACCCCAGCTCCCGGGCAGGCCGCGGGCAGCGGGGGACACGCGGCTGTGGCGGCGCCAGCGCCTTCCCCACGCGGCTCAATTACGAGCAGACAAGGCAGTGTCACATGTGATTCACAATGTCGATTTCATGCTCGCGGTAACCATTTACGAAAGAGCTGCGGAGGTTTTACATTTGATAAGAAATCAGCGGTGTTTGTGTTTGTAAAAGACCGATCACGGAGTGTGACAGCTCCGAGAGATTGCTGCGGAGCGTTGACTGCACGTCTGGAGTCTGTCATGGACCCATAAGTATTTATTTCGAATGTTGGTGGGTTGCGTTGTGATGGTGGTGTGTGGTTTGTTGGTTTTTTTTTTAAAGCAGGATGTTTGAAAATAAACTGTCAGTCTCTATTTACAGCTGAACAAGTAGAAAATACGAGAGATTTTAGGTTAAATTGTCAGTTAACAGAATTCAAAATAGAAAAAAATATGTACAGCGCTTGCTGGTTTATTACCTGCTGGAAAGAGAGTATAGTTTCTAAATTTAGAGATACAGATGTCTCTCTTTCAGGAAACACAGATTGACTGTAGAGCATATTTCAGGTGCCTTTATCTTCCTGAAGCCCCCCCACCTTGCCTACTCCAGCACATTTGCATCCAGCTACCAGAGCATTAACTGGTAGGGGCCTGGTGCAATGCGAGCTATGCTGGTGTAAATCTCAGCATTTTGATAGAAATGGTCAGGATTTACCAGCAGAGCTGAGTTTGCAGTCTAGCCTCTACATCCAAGGTCCGACAGGGTTTTGCAGCCAAGTGACCAGGGCCAGATCCTCATTTTGGAGACATCTGGGTTTCTTGAGAGAGCCCAGATACAAAGGCAACCCTCACTTTTACACCAAGTAGCAGCCTCTTGCCCACTTACTAAATGACTTACCCCTGCCTGAATTTCCAAACCTCTTCCCCAAAGGCAGGAAGATCCTACGTCAGTTCTTGGTGACTTTTCTTGGCAGCTTCATGATGCAAACTCCGGCACCTGAAGCAGACAGATGGGTTTCAGTGCAAATTCTCCTGCATCCATACCTGGCTCCCCCTATTTCTAAATTCAGGTTTGCTGAACCTTAGCTAAACGAGTCCAAAAAACTTCCCAGTCTCTGCAAGTAGCCAGAATAGGAAGTACTAATATATACTGGGACTAAGGCATTTCAAAACAGTATAAGTAAGATTAGCCAGGAGTTCTCCCAGCTGTGAGTGTCCAGCTCTTAAACACATTTAGGAGCCAGCTTTGAACTCTTAACAGTCAGGTATTGCCTCTAACTCAGCCTCTGGCTGCATTTCAAGCATGAGCTTTCTCAAAAACACCAGAGAACAGATGCTATCCTACACTAATAAGTGCTTCATTTCTTGACGGATGCTGTGGGTAGTGAACAGCATCAGAGGAAAGAGGAGAAGAAAAAAAAAAAAGAAATATAACATGGAACGTATATATTGGGCCAGGACTTGGCTGGAATAAATCTGAGCATCTCACAGTTCAGTGGAGCGATATTGGTGAGCCTTGACTGAGGATGTCTCTCCTTTAACACATGTAACAGTCTGCAATTGTGTTGGGAGAAAATCATAGACCCAGAAGGAAACAATTCTGTGCTCCATCACATCATGGAGGTCTTGGATACCAGTCTGGAAAGCCTTGGCTTTGTCTGAATTCCTCCTGTTTTCCACCCAAAATGCTGCCTTGTAAAATCTGGCCCAATATTTCTGTTTCAACTTCCATGTCCGTGGTAGAAAGGAGAGACACTGCATGACAGCCAGGATGCAGTCCCATGGTCAGATCCATTCCATGGGTGGAAGATTAATTCAGATGGGTCAAAGGCTCATTTGTGATGGAACAAAACTGCAACAAACTCCTTCACTGGGCTTGTTTTGGGATAGCTGGTGTCCAGTGCTTGCTCTGCTGCAGGGTGCTGGATTTTTCTGCACACTTCCAGGAGTCCATGCTGTGGTGCTGCTCAGCTGTGCTTCTGGTGTGGTGGCTCCTGGGACTCTGTCATGACTGCTTTAATGACAGAGATGTTCTTTTCCCCAAAGCTTCAGCTCTTGAAATCTTGTGAACAACAGAACAATTTGGATTTCTTCCAAGCAAATTCCTAGTTCATGGTTACGGTGAAAAACATGAAGATCTAAAGCCTACAGGCTAAGCAAAAATAAATATACACGTTTAGGGGGGAAAAGGAAAAAGAAAGCATTTTAAATTAATTTCTTAGCATCTCACACATCACAGGGCCGTGTCATGAATTTCTGAATCCAGCTGTTGGCTGCTGGAGGTTCCCAGCCTGGTAAATGTCTCTATAAGCTAAGATGCCTCTGCCTTTCTGCCTGGGATGTTGCTAAGCCACTGCTGAGAGCAGCTTCATTCTTTTCCTGCTGAGTTTTGCCCCAGACATGCTCCCAGCTTACCTGGGGCATCCCTGCCTGGACACTGCTCCTCCCTTCCATTCCCCAGAGGAGTGCCAAAGCCAGCAGTGCTCCATGTGCCACTCCAGGAAGGGATGTTAACCTGAGTAACCACACTCATCCTCCTCACAGGGTGCTCCCAAGAGCCTTCCCCTCTTCTCCGTGGCTCCCAAGTGCACAGCTCCAGCCTGCAGCCCCAGCTCCCCACAGAGCTGGCCCTCTCTGAGCTCCCTGTGACCAAGAGACACCAGCACATTTACAGTGGCTGCCTTGTCAAAGGCCAGCATTGGAGCCTGCCTGTTTGCCAGCTGTGAATTTTCTCCGTGTTTATCCCCTGGAGGGGTTGTTTTGTGGGTTTATTGACTAAATAAGGGTATTGATTTGTTAAGAGCCTTTCTTCCTCCTTTCAGTGGGAAATATTGCTATCTCTTTCCTCTTCTCTGTACTCCAGGTGAGAAGTTCTTTTAGTGACACCATAAATTTCCATCTCTGCTTTTCTCTGCTCTGTAAACAAGTGTTTGCCTGTCCACAGGGGTTAATTTGGTCATGTTAAACGCTCTGCAGATCCCTCTTGGGCTCTGCACTCACAGACTTCACTGAAGGAGATCCCATGCTCGCTGTGCAGGCACCCTCCATCACCCCCTGCATTTCTCCTGGCCCCCATTGAGAGCTCCATCCACAGCTTCTTCAAGATCCGGGTGTTGCAACAGCCCACACCAAAGCAGTGCTCCCAAAAACAACTGACCAGGATTTCCACTGGAAAAAAAGATGACCTGTAGAGACCATTTAGGGGCTAACACATGATAATCACTGTTAAGAATGAATGAAGGTCATAATATCATTCCCTCACGTCTGTTTTATAAGGCGAGACACTGGTTATTGCTTGGCATTGTCATGCAACACTTGGATGTGCTGGTGTCCATAAATGCAAAAGATTTTGCTATCCAGAAATTCATGGTCTCTGAAAGGTTTCCAGTTTTTCTGGATGACCTTGGCCTGGACCCAGTGAACCCTTCTTCCTAAGGAGAAAGTGCAGGTCTCAGGGAAAGTGCACAGAAAAGTCAGCTGTTTCTCAGCTTTTCAGAGGTGTCTCCAGTTTTACAGACTCCTCATGCCCGTGGATAGGTTTCATTTGCCTTTCATTTCCATGAAATCCATCCAAAGTCCCAGGCACAAGGGGGAAAGAGGAATAGGTGGTTTGGTTCACAGTGTGTTTTCAACTAGAGTAGGATCATCAGCATCCTGGGTCAGATGAACTTCCTTAATCACACTCTTAGGGACCTTTCACCGTGATCCTCCTTAGACTAATTCTTTCCTTCTTGAGATTATGTTCCCGCAGTGAAACAAACTATTTTAATCTCTTGGGATGCCGGAAGAGATTACAACAAGTTCCATTAATCTTTTCCTTGGCTTAACTGTGAGCCACAGCAGGCTTTGAAGAGTTGTGGCAGAGCTGGACCATCAGCAAGGCTACTTGGCTGGCTACTTGTACCAGCAGCAGGTGCTGCAGCCAGTCCCACCGGGCTGGATCCATCCCGTCCTCCCCTGGGCCGCACGATTTGAGTGTTGTGTCGTAAAGGAGTTAATTTTCTGAGTATTGCAGCACCGCACGAGCCTGGGGAGTCAGCAGGGAGCAATACAACCCCAAGCCCATGCAATACTTGGGAAATTCACTCCTGTACGCCCGCATCCCTCAAAAGCCTCCTGAGCTGTCAGTGTTATAGATCGTGGGGAGGCCGGCGGTGCCGAGGCACCATCGAGCCACTGAAGGTCTTATGAAAGTGTAGGAAACGTATCCCAGAAGGTGCTGTGTCAGCTCCATTATTTACACAGCAGCAGAGCTCCGTGGGCAGTGCAAGCACAGCTACTGCAGAGGCTGAGGTACCTCTTGGGTATCAGCATCTTGGCCGTGATCTTTGCTCCTCTGAACTGAGGGAGGAGAGGGTGCCCTCGTCTTGGCAATGCCGAGACACAATCCAGTGACTCCACTCAGAGAGTCCCTGGGATAACAGCAGCACAGCACAGTGCACCACCATCAGATGAGGGGCATTGGGATTGGGTGAAAATACCCCAGAAGAGGAAGGAGGTCTGGCCTGGACACCGGGCTATGCTATAGGAAACACCAGGGCTATATTTTCGTGATTAGAGCAGACAGAAATGCCAGCACACTCCTGCAAAGTATTTATCCTCGAGTGTTCCATAGCAGGCACTCTACCAGGACTGATTTGGACACGGCCCAAATGCCTTCACACTAGAATTTGAATCAGTCACCCAAAGGTTTGAACCGTCCAGTTGAGTGGCATAAAACACCGATTATGCAGCCAGCGATTTCCACCCGGCTGCCCCAAGAGAAACCCTGTGGGTCGTGGTGGGAAACAGCAGGTAAAAGCAAGCTCAGGAATACTGCCTGCAACAGCAACACAACATCTGCTGCACCAAACCTGCCTCTGGATTCTCGAGCCCGCTGCTGAGCTGACTTACTCCTGCCTTTGGCTGGTGTGAGAGATGAATCAGACCCTTGGTGTGCGCAGTGAACATATGTCCCAGCAGCTGCTGTGGAGCTGTGCTCGAACCCAGTTGTGCGAGCAGCAGGTTCGGCTGGGCTTCCTCAAACCCAGAGTGCCACAGAAGGCATTAAGAGGCTGTTTGGTGCATGTTGGGAAGCGCCTGGAGGATAACCGAACCACGAGCAATAAACAACGCCGCTTCACAAAGAACAAGTCACGCCAGGCCAACTAGATAGCTTTTCTTTTTTCGGGTCAGATTACAAAATTAGTGGATGAACAGTCTTAGAGAAGATGTAGTGCATCCAGACTTCGGCAGAGCATTTGATATTGATCCTTGCAAAATGCTACTTGAGAAACTAATCCGGACTGCCTTAGATATGGGCATTAACAACAGTGCAGATTGAAAAGCATGGGCTGGGCTGTAAACAGAGAGGAGACACCAAGGGCCAGCAGCACTCTGATGTACAGGAGCTGTGTCACGGGGCCAGCCTTGGCTCAGCTCCACAGAAATACAGGACATGAGGTGATGGGGAGAGTGCAATTCAACTGCAGATTGAGCTGTAAGGACCCAAACAGGCACCTTCCTAAAAAATATGCCCATAGGAAGTGGTGCTGTCATTGTTGAGGTGCTAGTGTCCTCTCTGCCTTGGAAATAAGGTGATCCTGCCCCACAGCTGATTTGGAGCCAAGACAGGAGATGGAGGTCATCAAGACTATTTTTGAAGCAAAGAGTTGTTCACCCTGGCCAAATCCCCACTGCAAACCCCGCCATCAACCTCCCTTAGCCTCAGGATTGCTCTTTCAAAGATATACATTTTTAATGCTGTTTCATTTTTCTGACAACTTCTGTTAATGAGGAGCATGGGCAGAGAAAACTTTGGGAAGTTTTGCTGTGAGTGTGAGAGGCAGCTGAGGCAGGCACGCTGGCCGGGGCTGACAGGGGTTGCGGGCTGGCCCTGGCGCAGTTTGGCAGCTGTCACATCTCCCTGCCAGACAAGGCTGACCTCCAGCCTGGGACCCTGTAGCAGGAAACAAAACACATGTCTGGCACATGAGCTGTACAAAAAGACCCACTTTGGTTGTCACCGGCAGAAAAACTGACACTTTCTGGAGGCTGACTTCCTCCTGATCATCCAGGCAGATCCGTGGTCATGAACCCGGGGTTTTGGCATCCCAACAAAGGCACCAGTCTTGCAGGAGGAGCAGACTTGCTACCCAGACTTTCATTGAAGGAGCAAATTGCAAAGAGGAGTTTGACCATCAGTTCTTTTTGAGATCACCATTCTTGCTCCCTTGTCTCATCAAACAAGGACAACCCTCCATAAAATCCCCCCACCCAGTAAAGCCCATGTGGGAAGAGAACAGACATTTCAGCCACAAGCTTCTTAGTTGTTTACCCTCCTGCTCAACCTCTGGTTAAACTTTGGACTCTGGGTGTCTCCATCCTGCTCACCCCTTTTACTCTGCTCTTCCAGCACATCTCCCAAACAGGAACAGCCTGTCCCTGCATCCTGCTCCAGCAACAAGTGCCCCAGCCACTGCTGGTCTCACCCAAAGCAATCCCATTGCCATCAAGTCATGTCTGATCATGCCATTAATCTGATTATTTACCATGTATCTGTTTAAATCCTTTGATTGCTTCTGTACCTACAGTGATGTTGAGAGGCGTGTTGCTAAAAAGGCAGGGGGGAAAATCCAATAACATCACATCAAATAAATAAATTCTTCTGCATCCTGTTGGAAGAGTGTTTGATCCAGGCACACAAGCACACTTAGCAGGTCAAGCACTCAGTCAGCATCCACTCTCCATGCTGGAAGCCAGCAGCCAGGGCGAGGTTTTGCCAAGCTGGCAGGAGTGGGTGGCACCTCTTGGAGAGGAATGGCCAGGTGGGAAGCAGCTGGCATCACCTGGGTCCCACCAGCCTCTCTACCGACCTCCACCTGGAGGAACCATCCCCGCAGCGTCATCCACTGAGGCTTTTCAGCGCCAAAAAGATGTCCTTTATTTAATCCAACTCATGGAGAACCTCAATAAACCCCCAGCTGTCAACATTCCCCATCCTCACGGTCCTTCTCAGGCACGTGCCAGCTCCTCCTCTACCCAAATACCCTCTCTGCACAGCCTGTTTGTGTGGCTGCAGGGCTGCAGCACCCTTTGGACACCTGTCCATCCTAAAGCCAAGGGGAAGGAGCAGCTGTGCCAGCCTTCCAGCAGCACCCCATCCCTCGTGGGGTTCATGTGGCACGCCGTGGTTCCTACATCCTTCAGATGTGTGCTTGCCCTCTGCCACCCAGCTCTCCCACTCTGGAGCCTGTGCTCCCAGCACTGGGACAGGCAAACATCACCTGATTGCTGGACCAGAGGCAGAGGGCAGCGTGTGGGGACCAGGGAGGGCCAAATCAGGTTTGTTTCCCTGATAAAACCTGGGAAGGATTATGGTCTCTTTAAGCCTGTCTCCACAGCCTTCCGGCTCCCCGTGCGCTGACCCAGTCGTGTGCTGTATTAGAATTGTAGAGTAATAAATGAACAGTGGAGGGGTTTGTAATGATGATTAGGGACTGAAATTGGTTCAGATTTACAGTGTCACTCAGGAGCGGAGGCAGAGGGGGAAGGCATTCTGCGCGGCCTAATGGATCCATCAACTCGTTTTGGCTGCTCGGTGGGCCGCGCAGGGTCACCAGGCTTTCCGCTGGCAGCACAAAGCACTTCAATTTTGTTAGGAAATGTATCAATTTAACTGACTTGAGCAGTGCACGGCGGAGGGAAAAAAAAAAAAAAAAAAAAAAAAAAAAGGGGGGGGGAGGGGAGGGGAAAAAAAAAAAAAAAAAAAAAAAACTAATGAATCTGGACTCAATTTTCCGCCACACTGCCTCTGCGAACTGTCGGAAACAATGTCTGCGGTCGGGGTGAAGGCAGCGCGGATAGGCTGCCCGCGAGCCGCGGAGACGCGCTGCCTCCCGCCAGCCACCGGCCAGGGCTGCCACTCTCCTAACAATGATGTCATTAAAGGTAAATTGGCCTCTATTTCAGCAGGATGATAGTGCTAATTGAGTGGGAAAATATAATATAGGGAGCTGTTGTCTGCAGTTAAAGGGAGGAGGGGGACAGATTAAATGGCCTACAATAGTGGGTGTCAGGCACGGCAGATGTTGCTTTCCGCTGATAACTGCGCTGACATATCTCGAGCTTGTCAAGGCTGAGGTTTTCAGAGAGACTTACAGCAAAAGGCAGCAGATGGCCCTCCTGAATGGGAATGAAGTGCTTAAACAGCCTGGCTGCTGAAGGCAGCTAGTTTGTAAATAGAGGAGTCGGAGGTGTCTTATTGATCCCACTCAGTGCCCGGCAGCTCGGAGGAGCGGCGGGGAGCCGGCGGGATGGGGCTGCCAGCGGCGGTGGCCGCGCTGGTGTCGGGGCCGGGGCTGGCAGATGCTGCTGGATGGCAGCCCGGGGTGGCGGGGCCGAGCGGGGCTCAGTGCCGGCCGCGCGTCGCCTCAAAAGTCACAGATGTCAAACGGCAGGACCAAAGTCAGGGCAGTGTCCAGGCGAGAGGGTGGCGGGGCTCGGGCGCGGGAGTGCGACCCGTGTGTCCCCAGCAGCCGCGGAGTGCGGACCGAGACCCCTGTCCCCAGAGCAGCCCACGGGCAGCACCGCACCGAGACCCCTGTCCCCAGGGCATCCCACCGGCAGCACCGCACCGAGACCCCTGTCCCCAGGGCATCCCACCGGCAGCACCGCACCGAGACCCCTGTCCCCAGGGCATCCCACCGGCAGCACCGCACCGAGACCCCTGTCCCCAGGGCATCCCACCGGCAGCACCGCACCGAGACCCCTGTCCCCAGGGCATCCCACCGGCAGCACCGCACCGAGACCCCTGTCCCCAGGGCATCCCACCGGCAGCACCGCACCGAGACCCCTGTCCCCAGGGCATCCCACCGGCAGCACCGCACCGAGACCCCTGTCCCCAGGGCATCCCACCGGCAGCACCGCACCGAGACCCCTGTCCCCAGGGCATCCCACCGGCAGCACCGCACCGAGACCCCTGTCCCCAGGGCATCCCACCGGCAGCACCGCACCGAGACCCCTGTCCCCAGGGCATCCCACCGGCAGCACCGCACCGAGACCCCTGCCCCCAGAGCAGCCCACGGGCAGCACCGCACCGAGACCCCCGCCCCCAGAGCAGCCCACCGGCAGCACCGCACCGAGACCAGCCCATGGCACACCCCGTTTCAACTCTGCGGGGCCCCCAAGTGCAAAACGCCCTGAGGTGAGCACAGGTATTTCAAACACAGACAGACCCGTCCTGGAAGTGTGTGTCTGTGAGTGCAACACACCCGCTGCAAGGTGAGGGTGTGAAACCACGTGCAGCATTAAACACACTCTGCTGTTTGCAGCTGTAAACAGGCCTTGGTACATACCAGACTGACTGTGGGTACCCTCTCAGTGAGGTGGAGTTTTGCCTGGACACAGGGGTTGTGCCTCAGCTGCAGTGGGATGTGCTGGGAAGTGCCCTGGGCATCAGTTATACTGGGATGTGTGGGGCAGCACCCTGCACCTGGGATGTGCTGCATGCTGCAGGAACAAGTCAGGAATGGCACGAAAATCACACACGTGTTGGCGCTGTACAGATCAGTAATACACGCTCAGCCGTGCACTTATGGCCACATTGTCCACGCTAAACTGAATTTTGGAGGATATGAAGGGATGCTGTTATGGGTCCATAAGTGTCACCCTTCTGTATCTGCCCTTTGGAAATCTTGCAAATACAACTTCCCAAAGCACCCACCAAAATTAAATGCCATACGCACGTGTCTCCCTTCCAGTGCCAAAACCACACAGACAAATCCTCTCCCTCCATGTATGAGACCGTTGTCAGCCACTCAAGCATGGACACAGGGTCAGGAATGTCCCACACATGGGCAGGAGCAGACCCAGTTGCCATCCAGAAGCCTCCAGAAACCCTCCTCAGCCAGGACATCCTGATGCTGTTCCGTGTGTGCTAAGCCTTTCCCATGAGCCTGTCTAAATATAAACACGCACACATGCGTGCTGTTATTAAATCTATCCAAACATGTAAGCACGCTCCTCACAAAATCTCACAGAGGCTGGCACGAACACTTACCTGCTTACAAAATGACATAAACTGAGTCTGTATACACAAACACGTACACTGAGGCAGCTGGGGAAACACTGCTAATATCCACATCGACAGAGATTTACCACTGATGAGGTTGAGGCCACGTTCCCTCTCCCACACATCCTCCGAGCAAAATCCCCCAGCCTGGGATGGATTCTGCTCTCCCTGAAGTCAGTGGGGCTGCTCTGGTTGTGAGTCCTAGGCACTGGTGTGGTTCACACCCTGTTCTGTCTGTCTCTGCTGGCTTGCATGGAATTGAATTGAGGTTCAGTTGTCAGTTAGGGATGTGATGGGCTCATATCCCCAGGCTGCCCAAAGCTGAATAAACCAGCAGCAGCACCAAAACTCCCCACAGAGACCCAGCAAAGCATCAGGCCCGGGGACTGTCTGGGGACAGGCACCAGGAGCTTTGCACACATCACAAGCATGTCCCACCTTCACCCTTTGCCAGCGGTGGGACAACAACCACCCTGCAAAACTGGTCCCGTGGAGGGCAGGCAAGGGTGGCTCTTAACCCTGCGTGGGCTCCCCACTCTGCCCAGGCATCGGTTGTGTGCATGGTGCAGGATGTTTCCTCCACGGGAAGGACCTTGGGTTATCCAAATGTGCTCTGCTGGCACTGCACTACTCCTCGCTCTCTTCCATCACCAGCTACGAGAACAGGGATATGGAGCAAACACCACTGACCCAAGGCATGAACCAGTTTAAAGCCATTTCTAGTTTGAGGGCTGCCAGCAGTCAGATGGATGTGAGTGATGTCTTACACAGACACCTTCTCTCCACAGGTCCAAGCTTCTGCCCGCAGCTCACACCAGGGGCTGCAGGCAGGGGGACACACTTCATACAGCTCATTGGCTGCTGGCCAGACCACTGCTTGACCAGGGGATGGTGACAGTAAGACCTTGCTCTTGGTTGAGGTCTAGGACAGTCTTTTTGGTGTCCCCTCCATTCTCAAGCACCTCACAGCAATTCCCTTCTCTCCCTGCTGTGTTCCCTCTACCTTTTCCTAGATGACATCCTCTCTTCACTCTGTTATCTCTTGACAGTCCATTTTCTCCCTCCTTTAATGTGTTTTTGTCTTCCCTTCTGACGTTTCAAAGTCACTGTTACTGGCACAAGTCAGCAGCCTCTGGCCCTCTCAGGTCTCTCCTCTCCTCTCTGTGCTTCTCCACTACCCACATTCACTCAATTTGTCCTCAAATCCTTGTTTCTCTGCTGCTCAGGCAGCTTGGTCATCTGCAGCTCTCCCACGCCCTCACTCCAGAGCACCACTCACCCACAGGCAGTGCAGGCAGACAGCCTCAGCTGAATTTTGCCAGCAGTCAGGGATTTGGCTGCCATCCACCCACGAGAGGAGGTCCATCATTTCACATGGTAGGCTTGAACACACCATCAAAGGACAAAAGCAAGCATTGGATGGACAGATGTTGAGCCAAGACCTTCTGCTTCTCACCCAGCACCCTGATCATTGCATGATGCCTACAGGCCTCTGTAAACTCCTGTTAGCTGGTACCAGGAGCTCTCCTGCCTTCCATGCAATGTGTTTGCAGCTCTCTCATCTCCACGGAGGTGCTGTTCTCCCCCCAGGGTACTCCTGCCAAGTGCCAGCACGTGTGGGGATGTCCTGGATTTTGATCCACTCCGTGGCCACGCTGTTGCCCGGGAGAAGCCTCCAAAAGGAAAAATAGGGAGGTGTGCCTGGACAATAGAAGTTTCGACTACACCCAAATAACTCATGAGACCTTTGCAAGCCCACAGAACCTTCAGAGATATGAGGAAACCACCTTGGACACCTCCACCACTTCAAACTCGTTGGTCTGAGTGAAGTTTCCCCCATGGGCCCTAAGGGACCCTCTGTCCAGAGGATGGGGTGTCACCACCCCAGTTACACACTCAGTGCATAAAGAAGCTCCCTCTGCATGGGGGGAGAAGCTCCTTGATGGGTAGCCCCGCATTTACAGTAATCAAGAATGATTCAATTGACAGGTTTGTGTGGTGTTTGTTAATTTACTTGAGATTCATTCCTGGGAACAGCTGGCTGTATCCCAGCAGGACTGTGACTCTCACTAGCCCACCTGCTGCTAGACAGACGGGCTTTGGGTACAGTTGTAGTTAAAGTTTAGCAGGCAGATATTTCTGGCCATTAAAAATGGAAAAGTTCTTCAAAGATTCACGTGCAGAGGAGGTTTTGGAGGCAAAGACATTGGCTCTGGGCTTTGCTAAATGGCTTTGCTTGGCTTCCAGAGTGGTCAAGTTGCCGAGCGCTTGTTTTGTCATTTGGGCATTACCAGTTGAATTACCATGATCATGGTACATAAAGAAGAACTCGTGAAAAAGTCACTTAATATTCAATTACAGGATCTGTTCTGGAAGCTTTATACAAGGAGTTTGACTCATAGAGAATTAGACACCCAGCTCCTCTGGATAATCAGGGGAATGGGCATCTACGTCTCTGCTTTGGAAACCTCTGACCAATCCATTTATATAACATTAATATTTGTCTTCCTTAAATGGACTGTATTCTTTTAAGAGATAATTACATTTTCCTTCTAGTGCCCATGTGGACACGAATCTTAAAGTGTATGACAAAAAGATGTACTAAAAAAACACAGAACTGTTCCTCAGAAGAATCTTTTAAAAATTGTAACTATGTTTCAACAAAATATATTCCTCACGTACAAATACAGATCTCTCCCAGAAATTCCAGCGGACGATGAGATGCTCAGAAAAGACCACTTGACCCCACAGACACACAGGGTTGCTGGACTCTGTACCAGAACCCTCTTGGGAGTTTAGGGGGTCAGAATTGGGGCTGACTTCCCCGTGAGCCCCCCTGGTTGCAATGTGGGTCACTCAGAGCCCAGCCCAGCCCCTCCATGAGCACAGGGTACCTGCCACCAGTGCTGGAGAAGAGCTGCATCCCACCACTATCGACAGAGCTGGTCCCAGTCCAGAACAAGGGTCAAACATCACCAAACCAGAACAAAATGCCCACAACGCTTGGGGCAATCCCCGCTGCTGGGCTTTCCTGTCATTAAACTATTGATTAGTTATTGATTAAAACATCTATTAATCTTTATAAACTATTTATAAATGGAACCTTAACATAATGTGTGACCTGTACAATATTGAAATAGAAATTGTACTTAATATGGATTTTAAGTAAGTTAGATACGTAAGTGAAACCCCACATCACATCCCCTGTGTTCGTTGCGTGTCAGGTGCAGAACATTCCACTGAGTTAAGTACTTTGGGCTTTCCTTCAAGTCTTCACACTCTGATAAAAATAAGTAACAGCTTGAATTAAGCATCTGCCCTGACCCCGTTACACACCTGTATTCGAAGGATTGGTTGGCTCCCATCCTTCAGCAGCACTTCCAGCCTCACACCAAGCCCGGGGCTGCTGGAGGAGGCGGTGGCAGCACTGGCTGTGGTTGTGATCTCAAACCACCGCCACTGGCTGGCTAAAAATCAAACAAGGAGCTCGCAACTGTGAGATCTCTGCCGACTCCATTTGTTACATGGCACATCCGGGGGGGGTAACCAGCTTGCAATATATTAAACAATTAATCATTTCGGTTGTGATGCTCTTAATGCTGCAGGCATTTCCTGCTAAATGTGTGGCACAGGTGCAGGTGCCCCGCAGAGGGATCCTGCCTGCAAACTTTGGGAAACAGGGACAGAACAGACAGCCAGGCGGGAAGAGGTGTGTCCTCCAGGCTCACAAGGCTTTCCTGATGACCCCTCTCCTCTGTGCCCTGCGTGTTTCCACATGTGTTGACCAATAACCCCAAAAAGCGCCGCTGTGACTGGCAGGGCTCAGAGGGAGCAGCAGAGTGGAAGGGGCTGCTGAACTGGGCTGGGCTGGGCTGAGCCTGGCCTGGCTCATTTGTGCTAATGATGCTCTTCACCTCCAGCCTCTCCTCTGCCAGGGTTTGCAGCGAGTACCTCTCTTTGCACCTATTTCCTCAGCAGCTTTTGAAGCTCTTGACATCGCTTACTTCATGGCATTTGCGTCCTTGTTTCCAGCTGAGGGATCAGGTGACATGGCAGAGGAGATATTGCTGTTGCATAGAGTTGTAACTAAAGGGTTTTCAATATTTACACTGCTGCTTTTCCTGTCCATTGTGCAGCACAGCTGCCCTTTGAGAAATAGGTTCAGGGAGGGAAGCTGCTGCAATGGGCAGGAGCTGGGGCTCTGCAGCCTGTCCTCTCCAGGTGATGCTGCAGGACCTGAGAGAGGAAAACGTGTCAGGGTGAGACTGCTTGCACAACCCGAGGCAAATTGCTGCACTACAGTTTTTTGTGCCTCCCTTTTCTCACCTAAGAAGAAGGATTTGGGGCAGTGCTGGGAAGGCCAAGTGCAGTTATGAGGATTAACAGGAGGTTTGAGGGATGGAAAAAGACTTTATGCCAAGTCAGCTCCCCTCTGTAACCTTGTGCCTCAGAAACACCCTGGGCCGCTGGTTGTTTGCAGCACAAATGGCAGAAGAGGCCCTCGTACCTCTGGCCCTGCCATGGCTTGTAACAGATTTACTGGGTCCCATTAATTTCTGAGCAGTTTTGGAGGGGATCCTACAGTGATAATACCCTCACCCAGGAACTGGTGGTACTGAGAGAATAACGAAACCGCAGGAGGAGCTGAGGCCCTTCAAAATGTCCATGGCACAGGGATATGCCCCACATACTGCTTTCCTATTAATAATGCATCAGGAGCTCTTGCTCCACCAGCAAAGTGCCCAGCACACATTGAGGCTCCCAGATACCTCGCCTCAGCAGTGTCCAGCAGGATTCCCCTCCTGTGCGACCACAAAAAAATTGGAGAAATCCTTCTCTGCCACGGAGATGCTCCAGATCTGTGCTCTGCAGACTGAGGAGCAGGATTTGGCCCTGTGGTTTCAGCTGAGGTCTCATGAGCCGTGGGCTGAATAGGAACTGTAATTGGTGCAATTCTACATCTTCAAGGCTATTAGATCCTTGTAGCTCCCCATCATGCTGTGTTTGGAGTAAATAGAGAGTGTTTAGCCAAGCTGAGAGATCCTCTAATGGAACAGACAGTTCTTCCTCTCTTCATCTGCTTGTCCCCACAGCTTTGTTATTTAAAGTCAGGTTAAAAAAAAAAATAAAAAAGAAAAAATAAATAAATAAAAAAAAATCAGTAGACAGGTTTGGTTTGGAAGCCGGAGGACAGGAAAAGTTAGAGATATTTATTTGACAGGGTCAAGGTTGCTGCTTTTCTTTTCTCTTTCCCCAGGTCCCATAGGTGTTAGACTGAGAGACATTTAATCGAGGGAGTAGCGGTTTCATATCTATAACAAAAATCAAATAATGCAAGATGATTTACTCCCCCTAGCAACCAGGGAGCTTACCCTTAGCAACCAGCCTAGCCTCAGGCAGCGGTGTAATCAGCTTGAAAATATTTCAATTATTGTGTTGATTTTAGTGGATTTGAGAAGCGCTGTGCGGAGAGACCAGGCACATTCTGCCCACGACCTGGAGAGGAAGATATTGATTTAAACAGGTGTCAGAAAGGAAAAGTGGAGTAAATTTAAATGCAATAGGAGAACAGCGCATTGAGTGTGGTTCAGTGTGGGGGTGACATTTTGCTCATCGCCTTGAATGAAAGTGACTCAACTGAACTAGAAATTTCACCTTGAAAATCATCTCCCATCGACACAATCAAGAGAAAGACGTTCGCCATCTCTTTTCCCTGGTCGGGGGAAGAAACCGGGGGGGGACTGGCACCTGGGTTTCCAAGACAGCTTTGGAGAAAGCAACTATCAGAGAAAGATGGGATTAGTGTGTCCCACTCGAGAAATTAGCCGAGTGCTGCTGGGGGAGAGGCGGAGGAGACGGGAAGGAGAACGTCTGCACAGAGGGTGGGATGCAGAATTCAGGGGGACTAAGCTACAAGAAATGGTGCCATCCTCAGACTCCAGGCTGCTGCTCCTGGGGTGAGGAATTTGGTACCAGCACCAGACGGAGTCGCTGCTGGTGGAGTCAGCAGGAGCAGCAGTCCAGCCAGTCTCAGGCTGTGTTTCTCCTTGCGTGGTGGGGATCAAACCCTGCTCTCAGTGGGATCACCACTACCCCACAAAGCAGCACATTGGGATGTCTCTGGCCACCTTCAGCCTCCATGGTGTAGTTTGTCCAGGTTCAGCCGCCTGATCTGATACAAAAGTGGCAACCAAACCCTGATCTTTAGGAAATTGTCCCATTCCCTTCCACCCTTTGCTGCCTGTCCCCCCACAGATGCTGCCAGCAGAGCCCCAGCTTGCCCCAGGCTGCTCCCTCACCTGCTGCTCCCACGTTTTGTACTCATCAGGCAGCTGCAGGAGCAGCCTGCGTGCGGTTCGGCAGAAAGCAGTGACATCTCTGTACACACAGCACCGACGAGCTGCTTTCTGATGCAGCAGAAGTCTGTAGACAGTGTACTGATAATAGGGTTTCACCTGTTCCCGGTGAAGTGACAACTGACATGCCATGTTCTGATGAGCCTCTTTCCAGTGGGGTGACACCGTGCACAGAGTGCATTATAACCCTGGTTCTCCCGGCTGCCGCAGTCTGTGCTCAACACCAGCAACATCCAGAGGTGCAGCACAGCTGAAACTTTCTCCAATTCACGAGGAAGCTGCGTTCCGTGTGCCTCTGGCAGTTTGTGTGCAGGGCACTTCTCACCTGGTCCCCGGTGAGGAGGGAGGGGTGCAGCTCACGGATGCCCGGAGTGGGGATGGATACCCGGCACAGCCGAGCACAGATCCCTGCCTTTCCCTGGACACTGCTGCTGCATCCTGAGCTCTGCTGCCTGCTCAGAGCCACCCTTCCCATCAGCGAGGGAAACAGCCGAGGCAGGAGCGAGGGCTGTGCAGAGACAGTGGGGGCCAGGAGGGCTCCTTCTCCATGGGAGCTTTTGGGGAGCCTGGCAGGTCGGCGCTGCCTCGGTTTTCTTCCCGTCGCCAGAAATTCCTTCTGCACTTGTCAAGTGACCAAGGCGAATCACTTTTGTTTGAGATGGTTCACACTTCTCTGGGTTCAATTTCAAAGTGGCATTTTTAGAGCTTATCACATGCCATTTATAAATGTATCAGTGCCTGCTCAAAGGCTCGGTGGAAAGAGGAATGCTGCATCCCTCCTCCGTTTGACAAGAACACAAGCCCTGCACAATCTTCAGACAGCAAAGGGCACTGCCTTATCTCTGGCTAGTAAAGGGTGTATCTTGACATTGCTACAATCACCCTCATGGTGTAAGAAAAGCAAAATTCAGCCTTTCTCCTGGATTTTGAACCATTTTGAGGCTTTTCTCTTTGCCATAAACCAAACTGATTTCTGGATCGTAAGTGTTAGAACAGACACCTCCAGCTAAAACGGGATTTGGACTGCAGTTGTGGCAATCCCACTCCATGCTCATGCACCCAGTTTTGCTTTACAGTAGATACAAGGTGGATTATTCAACTACCCCAAGGGAAAGGGCTGTGCATTTATCCCAGGGAAAGAGATCCCCCACAGGCAGTTGCCACCAAGCAGCCACCGTGTCACAAACCCCAGCTTTAGCTTTTCCTCACAGTAAATTTCCAGCAAATCCTAAAAAGGAGAAGGGTATCCAGAACACCTTCCTTTGGCTTATTTAGGGACTCAAAATGACCAGAGGACTGCCGAGATAACACCCACTGCCATCAGAAAATGCAGCGAGGCCAAGGAGGAGGCAGCTCTGATGTGCCTGGGGGAGATGCTGTGCAGACACACAGCCGAACACCCCCACGCCAGCAGGACCAGCTCAGTGAGAGCACACATTTTAACCTCATTGACTCAGCCCCGGCAGGCAGGATCCTTCCCTCACCGCTCCCAGCAGCGCCAGCAGAGCCTGTTTGATGTGCTGACCTGCCCTCCGCAAGCATCTTACGCTCTCTATCTTTGTTGGATTGGGAGGGAAAGAAAAAATTCAGATTATTTTTAAGCCCATTTGCTGCCTTGCCCTGAAATGTGCAGTCTCTTCCCTGGAACGTACCTTCAGTGTAATCCGCTCTTTACCAGGGTCTGTAGTCGCTCATTCACGCGTTCCTCTGCCTTCCTTCCTTCATTATAACCTGTTGCTCGTCAGAAACCTTAGCAGCTTAAACTGGACAGCTTCTTTGCTTGATAACAGTAATCAGGGCTTTAGCAGGCAGCTTTGCAGAATCAGCCTGCCCTGCACCCCTCCCACTCCCAATTTTCTGATGGATAGGTGATCACTCAGGGAAAAAAAATGGACATGTTCACCTGGAGAGCAGAACAATTTGCATTTTGGGGGGTGGTTACTGCAAAATGAAGTATTTAGGCAATGCCACATGAGATTTCCAAGGGAATTCCTGACTTAAATTTGCACCAACGGTGTCCTGGCATTTTGCCTTGTTAGTATCTGTAGAGTTATTAAAAGTCAATAACCAAATCAGAGTAGGTAAATATGTGGGGGCATCTCCTGCCATTGATTTTTGGGCAGGATACCCCTCTGAAATCAATGGAGAGCTTTGCTTAAAAACCAGTGGCATGGTAAGGGCCACATTTCTTAAACAGAAAGAAGCACAAATTCAATATGAGTTTATCTACCAGCTCCATCTCCAAAACCTCGTGTTTTTTGTCTTCTCAATCCCATTTTCCTGCAGTACAATCCACGTAACTCCCACTGACTTCTCATCAGAAATAAAGTCTTCTTTTCTATGGCTGTTCTTTAAAGGGAGTTAGGCAGTCGCTGTTATTGTGTATTTGGAGATACAGATCCAGAGGATCAGGTTATTCTGCCTTTTGCCTTTGCACTGCTGAGTTGGACACTCTGTATGAGTGACAGATCAATTCATTCACTTTTTGAAACTTTTTTGCCTTGAATTTTAAAGGCTTCAGTTTAGGAGCGATGGTATCGAGCCAGTGTTTGTAATTGAAATAAGAAACTGAAATAGGAAATGCATCATCCGGCTAAACTGTATTTACAACTCAATGCCAACACTTTAAACTGCAATGGCCATCCTAAATCACAAAGCCTTCCTCAACTACCCAGCAGCTTAGGGATCAGGCACTGCTCTAACTCTGGAGCCCATCCAAGGCCTCTGGAAGTCAGTTGGTGGCTTTTTTTGACCTGGCAGGTGCCTGACAGTCACTCTGAGGCTCTTCCCTCTGTCACCTTAGCACACAGCTCTTCCTTTCTCTGGCCAGTTTCCTTAAGCTGCCATGGGCAATGACAGCTTTCCTCAAGTCTGAATTACTGCTCGCATTTTTGGCTTGGAAAACAGCCTAATAATCCCTTTTATGTTGTTGGGTTTTTTTTCAAACTTCCCAATCAAGCATTGTGCTGGAGACCCATTTCTCGATCCTGCAGCATCTCTGCTTCCGAGGCTGCCAGCTCCTGCACCCCCCTGCAAACTCTGCTGAAGATCTGCTTTGCAACAGAAACCCTTCAGGTGGAAGCAGATCTTTGCGCCTGACACCACGATTTAGAGTTACAAAATTCAGGAGAGGTGACATCCATGCTCCTCACGGGTGCTGGCCCCCGTCTCTGCTGCAGTGCAGAGGCAGCTGGGCAGGTAAAAACCCGACAGGTCAGCGTAGCCACCGGCTACGACAATTTTGTCGGGCACAGGGAAGAAATCTTCATCCCCTTAGATGGGTTGCAGCTTTTTCAGACGTGAGGCTGAGCCTCAGATGAGATACAGAGAATTCATTCTCCACCTGAACTCCTGATCTGGGCTACACCTGGAGGGGAAACCCACGGAGGAGCCGAGATACCGACCTGGTGCATCCATCCTGCTGGAGCCCTCCTGCCTCATCTTCCCAGCCTGAGTCTCTGTGCCAGGGACATTCAGCTGGCCCAGGTGTGCTCGCTTGCATTAGACCTCTATTTCCTTTCCTGGGAATAAATTTTGTGGCAGCTGCCGAGCAGGATCCACTTAAGCTTGGTGCTAAAGGCAATCTGCACCATCCGCTTCTCTGCTGGAAAAGATCCGTGCGTGGAGCAGAGAGGAACAGCAGGAACTTTCAGCTCAAACGTGCAGAAAGCACAAAAGCAGCATCCTTCCCCGCACTCCCTCCCTCCTCCAAGAGGAGACGGCGATCTTCAGGGGAAGGAAAATACGGAAACCACAAGCTGGAGCCTCGGGCACGGCCAAAGGAAGCTGGTGGAAATATTCCAGCTAGGAAATAGATCGAGCCAAGCCATAAAATGCTTCACTCAGACACGTTCCCTGACAACACTGGGGGCCCCCTGCTCTCTATCCCACACTGCCAGACTTGCCACATATAAAATCAAGGCAAGTGACCACAAGCATAAAAAAGAGTTATGCTCTGCCACGGTGCATTTCAAGCACTCCAACAGCCCAGCACCACAAGGAGGAACAGGGTTTGTGCCGATTTCCTTCAGGAAGAGGTTTCAACCAGCAAAAATCCCACATTATAGCCATGGCTGAAGTGGCCACTACACAGCAAAAGGAGCCCAGGGGACCCAGGAAGATCTTCAGGAGAGCTCTTTGGTCACCAGTTGCAGAGCCTTGCCCAGGATGTCTCCTTTCCAGTTGTGGGTATTGTGTTTCCAGTTTTTGGAGGGTTTGGGTGCTGGGGAACCCCATCCATGTTTGCTCTGGACTCTGTAATTGTACTTTTATCCAACCCCAAAAAACGGTTTTCTTCCTGGCTTCCCAGCAAGAGTAGGGGCATTTCCTGGGGTGTGAGAAAGCTTGGCCAAATCTAGCTTCACCTTTGTGGTCTGTGGATGGTAAGAGGATCTCTGTGGCATTTCCAACTGGCCTCAACCGTACAAGGGAACTTTCCCCAGCAATATCTGGAAAAACTAGAAGGGCTCTGTACAGATTCGAACTCAGCCTCAAAAAAGAAAAAGAACACACCCAAAAAAAACCCCAAAAAACCCACCTCTGTTGGTTTCAAATTATAAACGTGCCCACCAAGGACTTTTCTGCAGTTCTGTGTTCACAGTATCTGTCCCTCTTCACTCTGTAGCTGTAGCAAAGGATGAGAGGCAGGCTTGAACACAGTGATGACCTTACAAAATCGGAGATGAGAACAGTTTCGCAGTTGTTTGTCACCAACAGA
The DNA here is from genome assembly GCA_013397915.1 of Daphoenositta chrysoptera. NCBI lineage: Eukaryota > Metazoa > Chordata > Aves > Passeriformes > Daphoenositta > Daphoenositta chrysoptera. The sequence continues at coordinate 202,288 of VZRO01002977.1, forward strand.
CCTTTCCAAATAACTGATATAGCTCAGACCACTCGTGTGCACACCTGAAGCTGCTCAGAAATAAGTGCTTGCTCCTTTCTTTGCTACAGACACACCGTCGTTTCAGAACACAAAAATAAAGCACCCAAAGCTCCAGAAACTCTTATTGCAAACAATCTCACTGCCAGAAGAAAGGCAGCGTGGGGTTTATCAGAAAACTGGGTTCGTGTGTAGGACCTTTAACATCTTCAGATGGAGGAAATCACTGCACAAAGAACAGGAAGCCTTTGGTGTGGGAAGGAATTCACCTTCACCACAGCACTGCCCCTGCAGCCTGCCCAACGATGCAAAACTGAAAACACTCTGTTCACAGGGCTTCCAGCTGCTTCTGCTGAGGGTTTCCTTGTTTCAGAAAGGAATTTGGGATCATTCAATGTAAGAAAGAGCCATGCCTGCTCCTTCAGGTCCTGTAGAAATTGAGCAAGGAAGAGAGAAACTTTTTGTAACCTGAAGAATTTAGGAAATGAAGGCCAGTTCTGGCAGTGCTGAGGCCAGAGCTATGCCACGGGATCCAGGAAGCATCCACCTCCTGTGTGTTGGTATGAAGTTTAAAAAATAATCAGTGCCCACAGGTGGATCAAACCCAGACATCCTCCTGCAGCCATCAGGAAAATAACACTCTGTTTTCTTAGGAACCAGATGTTCCCCACACAGAAAACACTCCAAATTTATGACAGCTCTGTCAGACTCTACAGACCTGTAATGGTCTTTGGTCAGAGGGAGCACAGAGCAAACAGAAAATGTCCAGGAGGGGAAAAAAGCTTCATTCCACATCCTCAGCTGTGGAAATGTATTTGGAGAAAGCGTTGGAGGCTGCAGCTCCTGGAGGAGGCTGCACTGTCTCTCATTGAAAATGAGACTGAAATTATGTTCCACGTCAGCTGTCAAGTAATGGTTTTGAAACCTTAAACAGAGAATACATTTGCAGCTATTAGCATGGTATGGTCATGGTTTGTATTTGAAGGTGAAAACAGTTTGTAAGGAGGGAAAGAAAACATTAATTCTATTCATCTTGAAAGTTACTTTAACTTTTCAAAATGCCATGGTAAATTTTGAAAGTTTAAAATTAGTTTCAAGATGAATGGAATTAATGAGTGAATTAGAACTGGTACAGAATTGCAATAAATAATATTCGAAACCTTTTAATAAGCTTTGCAATGATTAAAATGAATGGATTTTTTTTTCTTTTTGCTATAAAACTGGAGCTCTTTTAAGTATAAATTGTGATAATGACTCGAGAATTTCCAGCATCAGGTTTTTCCATTACATCTCAGCCTCCACAGTTGATCTAAGGCTTAAAGAATAACATTCAAGCCTCACTTTCTAATGATGAGGTGTTTGACACAGAAAGCAATCCTAATAGAGGAGGCTGCCTGCCCGGTGATTGCTGCCAAGTAGAGCTGACAGAGACAAAGAAACATTTTTCTACCGAGTCTCTTAACAAAACCTCTTCCTCGGACCTGGGACTGCAAGTGATGAGCAGGGATCCTGTCGTGAGAAGCACTTGGCAGGTCACACCTGTGTTTGTAATTCTGACAGCATTTGTTATAAGTCTTGCTTTTAACAAAAGAAAGGAAAAAAAAAAGTACAAAAAATACAGGACAAGATTTTCAGTAATGCCGAGTGATGGAACACTAACAGAATTAGCTCAGTTTCAACAGTTTGTGATACTTCAGGTCGGGTTCAACACAGGAAAATCCTCCTCAGAAAGCAGGTTTGGAAAATTTAAAACTTCTTTGCCCACAGCTCCTGCCAAGCCTTTTAACCTCACAGCTTTTCTGAGTTTTTCTGGGATGTGTTTTCATCACTGCCGAGATGGCTGCTGGTGTCCTGTGAGTGGTTCTTCAAAAGTCTTGCACCAAGTTATTCCTGGACAATTTCCTGTAAATTCATTATTCTCAGTCCTGGGGGAAAATTCACCTTGGCATCCCAAAGCCCTGTAGCACGGATGTTTGTGCAGCCATTCTCCCTGTGTGCCTTGAGGAAAAGCTTTGCTCACAGTCCTTCCCCTGGGGACAGCTGCCCCAATCCATCTGCAAACACAGCCCCCACCCCGGCCGGGTGACACCCTCCGAGACTGTTTCACTGTCCCTCTCCATATCCTGCTTTTCCAGGTAGCTCTGCAGCCCCCAGTTACCCCAATATCACAGCACTGCACATGGCCAGCTGGATTTTTCCCTGCTGGAATTTTTCCTCTCGTGCTGTTTTACATTGCAGCTGCAGGGAGCAGATGCCCAGGCTGGCCACTGCCCGGGCTGACCCGTGCCAGCTCCTCAGACCATCCTTTTTCCTGTGCCAGCTCCTCAGACCATCCTTTTTCCTGTGGCAGGAAGGTCAGGACTGGAGCCTGGTCTCTCCAAAGAGACACCTGGTCTCTCTCTGGTTCCTCAGTTTCCATCAGAAGTGCTCGACCTGCCAATAACCTCCATCACCATCCTCCCAACCAGCAGCTTTCCCCCGAGGGTCAGTGCTGCCCGGGGAACACAGCACGGCCCCTCTGCCACCCCTGCTGTCCCCGTGCTGCCTTTGCTCGGCGGGTGCTGCTGCCTGGCAGGGACCACAACTCCTGGGCATCCATCACACCCTAACGAGCTTCTCTGCGATGCTGAGATTCATTTTCAAGATCCATCACATCTCCATGGCTGGTTTCTCCTGCTCTCTCCAGCAAGACCCCCCAGGCTCCTCCCCAAATCCCCCACTTTCTGCTTGATCAATCATTCTTCCATTTTAGCAAAACACGATCCTCTCGCTTGGCTTCCAGCTCTGCTTCCCCTCTGCAGATGTGAGGGTGCAGCCTGAACTGTGCTTTCTTTATTTCTTAGTTTTGCATGAGAGCCCATAATCCACTCCAAAGTAGTTTGTACTAATTCTGCATGGGAGATGCCACCCATAATAAATTGTGCTGTGTTAACTTCCCGGGTGCTGCCGTGCTGGCAGCCAGGCAGGGGGAAGGACAGAGCCATCTTCCAGGTGTATTTATTTCCCCAGCCTGGACAGCTCGTAATCGCAGACAAACTGTTTGTCCTTGACTCCTGTCTCGGCAAAGGAAGACTGAACTTCCCTCAACACGATCCATATCACATCAGATTTGATATATTTCATAACAGCCTTTTATTCTCCTGTCTTTGTTCATTTATTTATCAATCTGACACTTTGCTAGATACGTCGCTGTCTTTCTTTTTATTCACCTGTCATTATCTCCTGCTCACATGTTATAATACTCAACTTTTTTACGTATATTAAACATAAAAAGGCTCTTGGCCTGTGCCTTTTCACTGCGGATTTTCTCTGTTGCACTTAAATAGCAATAGAATGGATGCTTTGCAAATCCTTTCTGACTTTTAGTGATATAAATCGTCGCTGCTCGGAGCTTCCAGCCTGCCTTGAAGCACTGAAAGCCCCTCTGCCAGGCGAGTCTGCACAGCCCAAGTCACGCCCGAGACGCTCCCCAGGCTTTCGGGACCAGGTCTGCGAGAGGGAGCTCAGGAGCAGAAGAGCACCATAAACACCCAGGCACCGTGAATAAACATTTCCCAGCTTTCCATGATCTAACCCGCGGCGTCAGCCTGCGGAAAATCCCACGGGAGGGGGTCCCGGGGGTTCTCAGATCGGGGGAGCTCGGAGGCGCTGCCGTGCCTGGAGTGGCTCGCTGGGTCTCAGGTGCAGAGCTCAGCTTAATCCTCCAGAAGGAAAGTTGGCTCACAACTTACAGCCAAATAAAATCGTCCTCTGCTTTTCCTCGAGCGTTGCGCAAAAGCAGTTCGATTACTCCATCCTGAATTTTTACTACCATCAGAGAAACAACTAAAAATATTTAACTTGTTTGTTGAAATGTTTAACGTGGTTTTGACAGTTCACCAGCTGTTTAAAAGTAGCTGAAAAGGATGGCAAAGGCTGTTGCTGAGTTTAATAAATATGTGTGTGTGTAATGTTTGTTATCTGAGAAGTACATTTAGATGTCTGCTTAGGTTAGTATCACATATGCTAGAACACATGTTCCTTTTCTGGTGCACATCTATAATTGTGCCCATTTATCTTATTGCAGTTTAAAGTACCAAGAGGATAAATAAAGGCACTGTCTATTCTACTTTGAGAAAGAGAGAGACCAGGCTATTTAAGTCAGTGAGAAAATATAAAACGCTGCAGATAAAAACTTTCAAGGGTGGGGAAAATTACTTTTTAAAATAGCACAATCAAGGACATCTTTGCTGTGGAAAGATTTTAGTCAGAAAGAAGCAATTCAAAAGCTTCTACAAAATGGATGTAGGCAGAGAACAGTGGCAGAAGCAGGGAAGAATTCTGTCTGTGTCCTTTTTTACAGTAATCTCTAGGCATTAATTTTCCATGTCTATTAAAATAAAACGCTCTTGCAGATTTCCTTTCCCATGGCATAGGATCCAAGCATGATTAAGGGACGCTGGTGCTGCAGGTGAGGGTGAGGAAAGGGTGGAGGAAGCACAGGCAGGGCTAAACCTGCAGCATGGCATGAACCACACTCGACCAACCCAGCAGGATAAACCCCTCAGGCCAGAGCACAAGTGACATCCAGACGACAGTGCCAGCTGAGGATCCTCTGGGATGGCTCCACAGATCAGGGCTGGGGACCCACCTACACATAACCTCACCCAGGACCAGGAAAAACCTGCCAGAACTTGGCCTTTCTCCACATTTGTGTGGCCTCTGTCAAACCCAAGGCAGGGAGGTTTGCTGGACCAAGTCCATAAGCATCCTGAAGACAAACAGGATGAAGATGCAGGTTTGGACCTTTCAAAGTAAATGTCCTTCAGGATATACCCACCCCAGACTGAACTCTCACACCTGGTTCCTCTAACCACTCACGTGTTAGTCCAGATGTGGAAGCAAACAATCAGCTCCCACTAAAGCCAGAAATTGCTGTCCCAACCCTTGACACCCTGCCACGATGTGCAGAGCGAGGAAATAAAACAGCTCAGGAATCCGGCACTTTGTGGCTTGGATTTGTGAAAGCAATGATAAATTTAAAAGGATTTAGGAAAACTCTAATTGCAGGAATCAGTCTTGAGAGACAGAGCGGGACTCACAGACTTCTTTGATGTTCAATTCATAAAAGTCCTTAAATTACAGAAGGAGAATCACTTTGCAGCTTGGAACAAACTGACAGTCCAGAAATACACTGAAAACCAGTCACTGAGCTCCAGTGAGCCGCAAAGACAAACTGCCAGGGGCAAAATGAACATTAAAACCAAGATCACCAGACACGCAGAAAATGTGTTTTGAAGGAGAAGCCAAAGAGTTTGATCACATTTGTGACTGGACACGAGAGCTCACCAACCAGCCTGGTGGCACTGGATTTTCCAGGGGTGATTTTTTTTTGTGCCTCTTGTTCTTGCAGGTAAGGCTGAGAGAGGGAGCCTTGGTGGGACAACTGAGGCTCCTGAGATCCCCCAGTTCTGGTGTAAACTGTCTGAAATGAAACAGAAATGCCAGTGAAGGGGGTTATGGTGCTCATTTGTCAACCTGAGGTGAACTGTGACGGTTGTTTTCAAACATCTCACCTAACCACAACTTAGGAGTGCAAAAGGGATGAAATGGACAGTGAAGATCTAGTAGCTGGATCTGCTTGAGGATTGTAACATTTCCATAATCCTTTCTTACCTAAAGAGATCAAAAATAGATCAAGTGTAACATTAAGGTTATTTTCACCACGCACAGAGGCAGCATCAGTCAGTTCAAGAGCCATTCTGGAGCACTCTGTGTGCTCTAAGAGCATCAAAGCCATTTCACGTGGAATAAAACATGATCCTGCAGGAGCTCCTTGCAGCCTGCGTTGTGCACCAAACCCAGACGAAAATTCAAATAACGCCGGGAAAAGCCATCCCAAAGTGGGGTCTGAATTCCTGGGTGTGGCAGGAGCTGGAAGCCTGAGGAATGCTTCTAAATCACCCGTGTGAACGGATCGTCACAAATGCACCAGCGTTGCTGGAAGTCTTGCAAGTGACAGAGGCTCGAATGAGGGCTCTATCCTGCAAATCAGAGCAGTGCCAGGCTGTTCAGGTGCCGTGCCAGAACAAAGCACCTTGTGAGAGCGAGCCCTCGGCTGCCAAGAGAGGAGAGGGAGGTGCAGGGATGGGGGAGAGGCAGCTGCGCCCAAAGAGCTGCTGGAGGCTTCCCCTCCTTCCAAAACGAATGGGCGATGCTAAAAACAGAGACTGGCTTACCAAGCACATTATTTTTAGGAGAAAGAGAGAAGCTTCCAGCGCCTGCAGCTGTCTCCAAGGCTTTGGGGTGATGCAGCGAGGCCAGGGTTTGCTCTGGGGGTCCGCAGGTGCTGCTGGGGGGGGCACGTGTGAGCAGCCTGGGGGAGCAGAGGGGAAGGAGGAGGGAGCAGGGGAGGCGGGAAGGAGAAGGAAATTGTGCCATGTCCTTCTCTTTTGCCAAAAAATGAAAAGAAACTATAAACCCCCTGTTTTCAGAATATAAAAAGGTTGTGAAAATAGGACTCCAAGGGCTCTGCAAATGATTATGCTAATTAGATCCAGGGCTATTCAATAGCTCTGAAGTGATGCTCAGGAATTTTGAACTACAGTTTTTAGTGTGATTACAGATCATATTAAAATTCTATTAGTCTTCACCTAAGTTGCAAATAAGTAGGATGGAATAAGGGGTCCATACCTCCTTGCACCCGAATACTTTTAATGTAGCAGGTATTTTAGAGTGAAAATATCCCCCTTTATGAAATTAAAAGAAGATTTACTTATGTAATTACACAGAGTGAAGCCACAAACTGTGAAATATTCAAAAATTACTGATTTTTCCACATGGGCCCAAGTTTTGAGCGTTGTTGTAAAACAGTATTTGTAATTGTTTTAGCCTTACTACATAGTATAATTGAGACACTCAGTAGAGAAAACTTGGTAGCAAAATCTCTTTTTGTTTCTGCCTAGCAAATGATAAATTGTTAATGAGCACCTGTTACAATGTTAATGAAAGTGAGATCTGTATGTAAATAAAGAAAATTTAATAACTTAACAAGGTGGATTAAAATTCCCAACCTGCTCCTTGCTAATCTAATGCCAAACACCAAATAGTTGCTATCTAAGCAGGAAACTAGTTAATGTATTCACCTCCGTGTACTTTTCAAACTATAATTAATATTTTAAAAATTTATAAAACCGAAATCATAGGTTTGATTGTAACAAACAAAATATCTGCCTTTAATCTACTACAAAAGGTTGGCGCAAATCCCCTTAAACGATACTAAAATGTAAACCACAAGGCAGCACTAAGGAATTGATTATGTTTAACTTCTTTTGCATTTGTCCTAATCACATTCCTTATAATTGTATTTAAAATTACTCCAAAACAGTTGATTGGTAATTCTGTAGCACAGAAGAAATATGGAATGAGAAAACTGTTTCCTTGGAAGAAAAAAAAAAAAAAAGTCTTGTTATAAATAACTTTCAAGGTATGTCCTCTGGACATTGGGTGAATATTAACACTTGACAAATGGACATTTGTTGGTTTAAACTAAAGTGAAAGTTATTGAAAGGGAAGAAGTGAGGCTCTTACTTCTTGGAGAAGAAACTTTTCATGAGGTTTCTCTCTTCTGCAAAGCCCCCAGAGGGTTTTACAGCTCTGCCCTTCTCCCCCTTTCCTCCTGATTTACACCCACCAAGCCCACCCCACCCCAGTGGTTTTTGGGGCGGCCCTGGAGGGCTGGAGCTGCTGGTGAGCCCCACTTGAACCCCAGCCCTGCGTTGGCAGGGACTCCTGGAGGTCCATGACCCAACCTCCTGCCCCGAGCAAGGTTAGCTTCAAACCTAGACCAGGTTCCTCAAAACCCCAAGGATGGGATCCACAGCCTCTCTGGGACGCTGTGCCAGGGCTGCACCATTCTCATGGGGAAAGGCTGGAGGCTGGGGGCTTTCTCCTTAAAACCAGAGGGAATTTCCCGTTGCAAGTCAGCCCCTGCCCTCCTTGGGAGCACCTCAGCGGGGAGATGGAGGGAGGGAAGGTGCATCTTCCCCTTCCATTCCACCACGGCCACACACCCAGGTTGTTCGTAAAACCAGCTGATATCTGGGTCCTTCCTACCAGTATTACATTTGTCTCCTCAGCTCCTGTGCTTTCTCCCTGTCTTAGAAAGGTCTCTGAAACACAGAGAACAAAGGGTTTTGCCAACCCTCAGTCTAAGCCCACAATCAACCCATGACACCAAAGCTGAACAGACATGGAGGAATGACATCTGCATCTCTCTGGGCTCTCATCCACTGGACCTTCTCCTTCAGCTGCTCTGAATTTGGAGACCTAGACACAAGCGTGGGTGCTGCCAGTCCATGACCACTTGTGATGGGCCTGACCAGCATCATCCCACATCAAAGCAAGCACTGCCCTTGTCCATGGGGAAGTGACCCCAGAGGAGATTCCACAAATAACTATTTCTAAAAAAAAAAATAAATTTTGGAGAATATACATGCACACTCTGTCCTTTAATTGGGAAGCACTTCACGGGTCTGCACTTAATCAAGATGGATACCTCATTAGGACATCTCCCAGGGAACCAGTTTAGCCTAACAACAGCAAATCGCAACGCTGCTGCTTAATTGGGACAATTTTTGCAAAGTCTCCTCTTAATGGAGACATATTGGGCCAGTGCCAGGAGTTAAGTGGTGTTAAATGAAATAGGTGCAAAACTCCAACTTCCTGTCTTTTTATATAAAGATTGTCAGCTAAGAATGTAAATAAATAAAGGCTAAAATTTAGGAGAAGGGACTTAGAGTTTCTTCGTTTTTTGGTTGCATAGAGTACTGTAAAGAAATGTGATCTTCTTGGGTCTGTACTTAACCCTACCTCCACTTCTAGGCTCGATGAGCAGAAGTTGTGCTTGGGCAGCACAAAGCATCTCTGGCTCCAGGTCTCTGGTGGAACATCCTGGGTTTGCCTGCCATGAGCAAGGCAAATTGTCACCCTCTGCTTCAGCCTTCTGTAAAGGCATCTGTAAAACCACCAGAGCAGGTCCATACAGAACCAGTGCCTTAACCCCAAAGCGTGGAAACAGAAGCCAAGGTTCCCACTGGAGCATCCCAGACATGCAATCACAGACATTTCTCTGTTCCTGCCATCCAAGGACCTTTGTGCCCTGATTTGGGGTCAGAAATACGAAATCTCCACCTAAGTGACACAGAGGATCCATGCAATGTTACATTCATGCCCACGGTGGGAAACCTGCCCTCGTTTCCATGAGCTCAGGTGTCTCCCAGTGACAGGGTGTCACACAATTTGCCTTGAACAAATGGTTCCCATGGTTCACCACCATGGTGTGGTGGGAAGGTTGATCCGGTGGATGAGGCCCTTGTGGATGCTCTGGGCATCCCTGGTTTTGGCAAGAGCCATCACAGAGGGTTCAACATCTCTGCTTACCTGCTCATGCTTTATTCCTGGGACCTGCTCCCACAAGGGTCACAGTTCTCCTTCTCTCAGGTTCCCTCCCTACACACAGAGAGCTGAAATCTTGTTCTCTTCCCCGTTTTTCTTTGGAAGAGCAGCTGGTGGGGCAGCACGGTGCTGTGCAGCACAGGGTTAGCTTCTGGGCAAGGCTGCTGACAAATAAAGTAATCAAACTAATGGCAGGCACTTTCCCAAAATCACTCAGGGCAGTAGCAGCCGCCAGCATGCTGGGAACAGACACCCAAAGCATCTTCTAGAACATAAAAAACAAGCTCCCTTCAAAATACCTCTCCCACGATGTCTTAGATCCCCTTAGATATTTCTGAGTGTTAACATTAACTGATGAACCAGCCTGAGAGGCATCAAAGCAGGTTTTTTTCCTCCCTTCGTCATTAAGAGAAGCTGTTTTACAAGTAGCTGAGCAATTTGAAGGATATAAAAGGTGTGCAAAAATTGTCTCTTTAAGACATTGACTCAGTAACCTGTAAAAGATGTCAGTTAAATACATTTCCTCGGGACTCCTACAGTCTTTGACTGAAAGTGTTTTGTACATAAACAAACAACAACGCTCCTTCCATCCATTAAAACCCACCAGGCACTTTAATACATCACAGCGTAACCATTTAGCTCAGTCATTTTTCATTGTTTGACCTCACTTTTAATTAGAGACTAAATTATTAATGCCATTTGATAGGAGACAAACTACTTGGGAGTGCTGCTGTTCTCTAGGCCAGCTCTCAGGAACTACACACTCAGATTTTGTACGTTTCAAATAAAACATAAGTGGCCAGAAGAAAAACAATTTACATTTACAGCTCCTACAAACCCAGCATCCATCAAGAGTTTGGTGCTTAAAAAAAAAATCTCATGTGGTGTTATCAGCAGACTTTTAAAAATCAGCAAGAAAATATAAAGTTCCCCCAGAGAGAAGCTCCCTGGAGATTTTCCAAGAAGTTCACAAGCTCTGGAAAAGTAGTTGCCAGATCCTGTAATCAAAACGCCCAGGATTGTTTAAAGAAGTTAGCGGTGTATTTTTCCCTGCACAGCTTTGATGTAGAGGTTCCCAAGGAGGGAAGATGAGCCCACAGAAACAGGAAAGCTGGAGGTGATTTAAAGCCAGAGAGCGAGAGGGCAGGGCTGCAGCAGAGACCCGGTGTTTGAACCAGCTTAGCTGACACCAACCGGCCCCAAATTGGGCCAGGTCAGGGTGTAACTCGTCCCTCACCAGGGCATTTGATCCCTTGCAGGCACTGGCCTGGGTTCCCTGCTCCTGGCACTTTCTCTCTGAGGACACTGTAAAAGCAGTTTCTCTCACACCAGGGCAAACACCACATCCCGCTCACGGAGGGGAAAAGCTGTTGTGAGGTCCTCCTCCAGGAAAATAAACAATTGCTTTGCTGTCATTGTCCTGAAGGAGACAACAAATCTGGGATCCTTGGGAGAGCTGGAGGGACTGGATTTGGCCTCCCTTCCCAACAAAGAGCCTGAGTCCAGGCCCTTTCCCTCCTATTAAAGCCAAGCCTGGGTGACCCCCTATAAAACACTTGGCACTGCTGGGTTGGATAAAGAGCATCAGTCCCCACCAGTGGTGTCTGTTGAGCTCACCCCCGGGGTGTGTTTAGCCATTATCTCTTTTATTTGGCAGTTTTTAGCATTTCCCAGGACTGAATCACCTTCATCCCCCAGTGACAGCCGACGCTCCAGGGCTGGGGAGCTCCCAGAGCAGCCACCCAGCCCTGCCCTGGCAGGAGATCCCATCTGCCCTTCCGAGGGCTTTGAGGAGCCACCAGCACAGGGCTGCCTCGGAGCTGGCGAGGGGGGCCACGCCACAATGAGGTGTTAAAACAAACCATACCAAAACCTTTCAAAAGCTGCAGCTCTGGCAGCTAGATAAGGACCTGGGGACACGTTGAGGGAACGATTTCTCCAGCAAGGTTGGTCGTCAGCGAGATCCCTTGCTGTGTTAGACAACTGTTCGGCTGTTTCCTGCTCGGCTGTGGTGTCATCAAACAAGGATGGAAGTTTGCTGAACAGCTAACAGGCAAAGCCACCAGCCCTCCCCACACCCAGCTCCCTCTGTCACCTTCGGGTGCTGTGGCTGAGCCCCAAGCCCCTCCTGGCTCTGCCCTGCTGCTGGTGGGTGGCAGGAGCCCTGCACGGCTCACACAAGGCTGGAGTGAGGAACTCCTCAGCTGTTGCACAGCCATCGCTGTCCAGACCAAAGGCACAAAGTAACCACCATGTTTCTGCTAATTTGATGAAGCAGAAAACATGATCTCCACGTCGTTCTTTAAAAACAGAGCAAGAAATCAGTTTTTCAGCTTGACTGGCCTTTCTGCAAAGGACGATGCCTGCCAAGCCCATTTGTTTGGACTCAGCTTTCCCCTGGCAGAAATTTGAAGAGTCTTGTGTCCTGTCATTCCATTTAAGCCATGAGGTTTCAAGTTCCTTGCCATCCGAACTCAGGCTACAAAAATTCACTGAGTTAGATTTCAGCCTGCAATGCTATTGCTGTCAAGTCACAATGTGGTTTTATTTCTTAGATGTGTGTCTTTTTCTGTTTTAGCAGGTTTCGAGCAGTTCTTCTCACTTACTCCTAAGACACAGAAAAAATTGCTGTTTCTTCTCCCCCCTACCCTAAAAATGCCATAATCTCCCCTGTATGCTTTCAGTGTAAAATAACCAAGTGCATATGAGGACTAATGGCCCTAAAGGAGCTGGCTAGATCTACTCACTCAATAATCCATGCTTTCAAAAGGCCTGATTTCACAGTTACTGAGACACCCCTGAGCAGTTCTGCTGCGAGAGCGAGCACTCGTAGCATCTCCTCTTCTCTCGATATGCTTCAGCAGCTCCCTCTAATGTCAGTGGGGACCCCCGTGTACAGCTCCAGGAAAATTAGACAGCATCAGACCACATCCTGCCCTCAGATGCACATCCACAGCCTCCAGTGGAGGTAATGAGTCCATCACAGCTTCCCGAGGGATGCAGGCTGGTCAGGAGGAGGAGGATGCTCCTGGGGCCCAGCACGTCCATCTCACCCTGAGCTCCATCTGTGGACTGGGTGATGCATCCATGCAAGATGCTGCTGCATGGGAGGGACCCCAGGGAGGGAAGCCCCTTCCTCCTCACCAACTCTGGTCCTAAAGCCAGGAGGGAGAGCTGTAGGACAGAGGCTTGGAGCATAAAGCAGCCAGAGTCCTTGAACGAACCCCCCATTCACATTCATTTCTAATCTGCTGATGCCCTACGTCCAGCAGTCAGTATTTTAAATTGTTATTAAATGTCTTTGGGGGGATTATAATTTGTATGCCTGATTATACAACGGATATACCTATCTATCTCGTGGTATCACAAATAGCCATACCATAATGATGATTGAAATATATAATCCCCCCAAAGATGGTCAGAACAATTTAAACTTCCCTCTGCTTAATTAAGAGAGTTAGGGGATTAGGTACATGAATTAAATGGAGGGGAAGGTTTGGTTTATGTTTTTAAAACCCAGTGGAGTCACAGGGAACTGGCGAGGGAGAAGTCAGACTGCCTTGTCCCTCCTTCTACTGTCTTGTCTCAGACAGACCTGCCATTCTGTCTGTCTGCCTGGCACTGGGAGCTTTCCTCCTTCGATGAGAGTAGGAAAGCTCTCCTCCATTTTTCAACCTTCCAACATCTCCAGTGTCTTCTCAGTGTCTTCTAAGAAAACACCTGAGCACGCAGCCTGGTGCCATCACAGATCACATCCCTGTGACCACAGAGGGCTCGTGGTTTGCCTTGCTGAGATACTCAGAGCTCTGCCTGGCCGTGTCCTGCTGTGTCCTGCTGCCTCCAGCCCCGCTCCCTAGCAGAGTGACAACAGCTCCATCTCCTCTGGGTGACTGTGAGGGATGAGGTTTCTCTGGGTGAGCTCCAAAGCCCCGTGCACAGAGGAGAAACCCTTCAGAAGAGGTTTAAAAAAAGAAGCCCAACTCTCCCAAGTTTCCCTTCCTTCAGCAGATCTTGGACTTGCCAATACTCTGCCAAGCAGAGGTGATCTGTTTGTCTTCTTCATGCTGACAATAAATCCAATCACACCTAGGACGGGTAAATAGAATCAATGGAGTCCCTGCAGCACCGTGCTCCCCTCGGCTCGGCGCCAGCCCCCCTCTCCCTCGTCAGCCATGCTAACAGGGAAAACCAGGCGGATTTCACTCCCCGCATTCACCTGCTGATTACAGAGCCAGCTTTGTCATTAGGGGTAAATTAATCAAGAGAGGTGGATGTTTTCGACAAGCTGCACTGTTTACTTCAAAAAAGCAGAAACAAAATTAGTGCGATACGGGGAGAGGCAGGCACTTGCTGGGCAGAGCAAAGGAGCCCACTCCGTCGGAAAGCAAAATCACTGACTTGTTATTGCTGACTCCAAGCACAGCTTGGGGAGAGGGATCCCTGAGCAGGCAGAGAGCTCCGTGGGGTGCCAGGAAAGGACTCCCTGCACTCCTTCCCCTGGTCCCTGCTGCCAAAACCTCCTGCCTGGGAAAACCAGGGCTATCGTGCGCCACAAGTACCAGGGCAGCTCTGACACCCTGATGCTCACCTCTCTCCACTGACAGATTCAGGCTGGGATGTTCCCAGTTCCTTTGCACACTTCAGTCACTCCTAGGAAGGGTCCTTCACTCCCGTCCAAGCCAAACCTTTTGGCCTGGGAAAAAGGCCCAGAGACTTTTGCAGCCATCCATAACTCTCTCGGTGGGTCTGAGCAGATGCAGCTGAACCATTGTCTAGTTAAGAGGAAAAGATCAACCCGGATTTAAGAGGCAGCAAGGCCTCCATAACTCTTCCTTGGAGCACAGCCTGGCTGAATTTATGCTCTGCAGTGTGGCAGCAGGAAACAGATATAACTCGTAGGGGTGGTGCTGCTCCCTCTGAGGGGGAGGCTCTCACCCCAGCCCTTACCAGGAAAGTTTTGGGGCCCCACCTGAACTTCGGGCAGGGTGTCCCAAGGCGTCGCATGTGGCTCCTGGTTCAGCTCTGCAGGCCCCGTAGCAGAGAAGATATTTTTTTTCCCCTTTCTTCTTCTTTTTCTTTTTGTCTTTGAAATCTTGTCAGTATATCAACACACTTGATAAGGGCAGTGTTGTAGTTACACTTCTTTAATTAAGTGAATAATTAAAAAGAAGTTGATCATCAATTAGTTAATTAAATAATTAATCCATTTTACTTTCATACCCTTTTTTGTTAATCACTGTGGCTTCGGTAATGAGCCTCCTTGGGTTGCTAGGCAACCGCCTCCTGGTTTAAACAATCGGCAGCTGCCGCCCGAGCCCGTGTGAAGGGATGCGCGGGGCCGGGGCCCTTTCGGGGCGCGGGTTCGAGCCCCGCCTCTGCCGCGACCCCCACCCCCGCCGCTGCCTCGGGGGCCGGCGGGGAAAGCAGGAATTCCCCCGAAAGCCGCTGGAAAGCCAAGCTCCGTGCGCTCCCCAGGCCGCGGGCACGGACCGAGCGCGGTGCCGGGTAGCGGGGGAGGGAAGGCAGGGATGCGGTGCCGCTCCTCCCGACCGGGACCGCGCTCACCCCGGCGGGGGCCGGCAGCGCTGGCACGGCTTCGCTCATCCGCACCCGGTGCCTTCCCGGGGGGCACAGCCGCCCCTCGCCCCTCAGCGAGCCCCCCGTGCCTCAGTTTCTCCGGGAGAGCGATGCCCCTGCGGTCCTTTCACAGACGGTGCCAGCCCCGGGGGCAGGAGGGAGCCAGTGCTCCCCTGCCCCAGGCGGCAGCTCCCCTTCCCTCTGCTCTCCTTCCTTATTCTCCCGAGTTCTTTTTCATTATTATTATTTTTCTCTTTTTCTCTTTTTCTCTTTTTTCTCTTTTTTTTTCTTTTTTTCTCCTTTTTTTCTCCTCCCTTCCCTGTTGCCAATTGTTTCTCTGCCCCGGGGCCAACCTGTAAATGAGATGTTACATCTGCACCGAGCTAAGTAAACACTTTATAAATGAATAAATAAGTGAATAAATAACGAAATAGTAATATCTGAGCCCAGCGGAGCCAGGCGCGGCGGCTCGGCCGGGCGAAGCGGGGAGCTGGACCGGGGGGCCAGGCGAGACCCCCGGCACACAGAGCTCCAAACCGCTGCCACGAGCCGCTTCCCGGGGGGATCTGAGCCGGCTTTCCCGGAGTGTCCCCCCGGGCAGAGCAGTGCCAGAGTCCCGTCCTTCCCCGTGCCCCCGCTCCGGGTCTGTCCCGGGAGGGGCCGGGGCTCGGCAGCCCCTCCAGGGCTCCGGCCGCACCGCCCGGCCCGGGCTGAACTTTGTAATTATAATGGATAACGAGAACAAAGGCAAGAAGCACTCATTGAGTAACTGATATCAATTATGGAAGCAGGCTTTTGAGCCTGGAATAAATGATAGGGGAATTGGCCTGAGAGGGAGTGGGAACAGACATGTTATTATTTACGCCAGATTAAGAAAAGTATCCAATTTGCTGGTCATCTCCTTCCGCTGGGAATCGGCATCAATTTTATTATTGTTCCTCCGATTTTAATATTCTCTAAATGAATTAAGATCGAGCTAGGTAGTTAGTCAATAGTTTAATGCAATTAATTAACTTCCCATCGCTTGGTTATCTCTGTTCGGGCCCCTTTTTTCTGGCCGGCCCCACTGCTGGGCAGCAGTTTGGGATAAATAAGGATGAGGCTGGGCTCGGAGCCGGGCTCCGTGTCTGTGTGTGTGTGTCTGTGTCTGTCGTGTGTGTGTGTTGACTCTTTGGTGTCTAGATTTTTTCCACTGTTCCGTGCATTGTACGACATAACTAGAACTGAAGCAGTACATTTCTTCAAACAATGCCTCCCCGATTCCATTTGTAATGGAATTGGAGGGAGAAAATGTAATTGTGTGTTAAACATGAGGCAGCCATACATGAAGATAAGCAGGGCTGAGTGACTGGATATGGAAATCCAGCGCGGGGACTAGATACTGGAGGTCTATTTTGGAGTTAAATGGCTCATAAAAATAGGAGGCTGGGGTTTGTTTGTTTATTTATTTATTTGCCCGAATATCTGTAGGGCTGAGCATGTGGAGCTGCGTTCTGAGGGGGATGCAGGGGGAAAGAGT
>VZRO01002977.1:238401-255979 GCA_013397915.1 Daphoenositta chrysoptera
CCCTCCCGGTGTCCCCCCTGCTGAGTCCTCCCTGTCCCCATCTGTCCCCCTCGGAGCTGGTGGGTTTTGCCCTTTGTGTCCCAGCCTCGCTGCCGCCCCGCTCCCATCTCCTTCTGCCCCATTAACCCCCGGCACGAGTCCCGGCGACAAAAGGGCTGCAACCTGATCCGGGCTTGATTGAATCCCCATTGTTCTCCCGGCTAATTCCCGCTTGTCCTCCCTTCCCCGCCACGGGCAGGGGAGGCCCGGGTGTGTGTGTGGGGGTGGCTGTCTCTTAATTGCTTTAAAACTATCTGCCCCACCACCCCGAGCGCTGAGGAACCCGCAGCAGGTTGGGAAGGGGTTGCTGTTCCTTGGGAGATGAATTCATTTAATTCCAAGTTTGTCCCTGGGAAAATGCTGCCCACCCTCGTCCTAGGCATGTCAGGAGGAATAGCAGGGCTTTTAAACAGGGGATTAAGGAAAGTGGTCACTTTTGACTCAGTAGGAAAAATCCCTCCGTGACGGTAATGAAAGCCTGGATGATATAAGTATCTTCTGGTTCACAATAGCAATTAATATGGTAATATTCTACTATTAAAGATGCTAACATTAAGATGGAACTTGTACACGGTTAAAACATTTAATAGAGGGGAAAATGCATTCCTCGAGCATCAGGTAACAAAGTCAAACGGAAAAGGGGGGAAATGAAAGTATCTTAAAATAACAAAGGCCTCTATATAATTTGGAAAGGCTTTTAATTCTCCCTTCCTCCTCAAGGAAAACTTGAGGCACTTTGAGAAGCGGGTATTAGCGAGTGCAGGAGGAGTCTGCTGTGCTGCACTGGTGGGGAGAGCTGCACTGGTGGGAGCCCAGCCCTCTTTGGAGACCAAATGCAGTGGGGGACATCTGCAGTGACCAACTGGTGACCACTGGAGCAGCCTGTGCTGGGACAAAGACATCGAAGCACCACAATATTCCAGAAACACGGGGGTTGGAAACGGTGTCTGAAGAGCTCTGGTCAAACCTCTGCTCCAGGCAAGGCCAAGGTCAGAGTGAATCCAGGCTGCCCATGACCTTGTGATGTGGAGATGAACTGCATTCCCCAAGGACGGAGGTCCCAGCTCCTCTCTGAGCTCTGTCCTGGTGCTGCACCACGTTAATCCTGGTTTGTTTTCCCACTCAGGTCTACCTGTGCATCCCCTGGCTTGCCTTGGGGTGCCCAGTCCCATGCAAACACCCCAAATCGTGATTGTATCACAGGGAACAGCAAAATCTTTGGTTTCTGCTGGGGAAGGAGGAAGATTAAGATCTGCTCACCTCTGCCCTGTGAATCCACTTGGTTTGATCAATTTGCCAAGCAGAGGACAGACAGTTATGCAAAAATACTCTCTTAGCAGAGTTTTTAAAGTATCAGTCTATTGGGGAGAAAATTACAAAGCACTTATTTAAACTACAGTCCACACTTTGATTATTGTAAAAGCCTTTTCTTTTTTTTCCACCTTTGTTTTCAATTAAAAACAGTCAGGATTTAGGCTTTTGCTTTTCACTATAATAAAAGTAATTTGCAAAGATAATAGTATTGTGGGAATGAAGGAACCTTTCAGCTGATCACTAGAAGAAGCAAATATTTACCAACTGGCTCTGATGATGAATTGGAGACTGATGTGGAGAGTATGATCTTCATCCTGGCTACAGATTTGCTGACTTCATCAAATCTGACCATCTTGGGTTTACAGTTATTTTTTCTCTAAAATGTAGTTTTCCTGGGGAAAAAAAAAAAGTCTTCTGAAGCTTGCACTATTGCATAATTAATTTAAAAGAAACACTGCCTGGCTGATGCCAAGGATTCACGGAGGTCATTCAAGCTCCAGTCTGCCCAGTTAGCTCAGGTTCCCTGCCCCAGCTTCCCTCCTTCCGTCTCTTTTCCTTCAGGAAAGTTGCACGTGCAAAGCCACTCCCAGGGTAAATCCCCTGCCAAGTTCACAGCTGCATCAAAGCCGTGCGTCACAGGAAGATGTGAATTCGCTTTCACCAAAATAGAGAAGATGGAGAGGAAAATGGATGCAGAACAAGTCACTGAGGGGCCAATGCCAGAAGAAATGTCCTTGTCCCGTGCTGCCCCATGCTGGAGGTCACACCCCGTGCGTGCTGCTGAGGATGCTCCCTGACCCACACTGAATGGATCAAGGCAGGTCAGCAAAAGCTTCGTGTTTAACCTCAGCTCATTCTGGTGGAGCTGAGCAGGGACCAACCACTCAATGCAGCAGGCAGGTCTGCAGGGACAGGCACCCTGGGCAGCGAGGGTGAGTGCTGGTAAGCGACCTCTTCAACTGCGAGATGTGTGTTGGTAGCAGCCCCCTGCCTTTTCCAAAACCTTGTCTCCCAAAAAT
This sequence comes from Daphoenositta chrysoptera, assembly GCA_013397915.1. Taxonomy (NCBI): domain Eukaryota; kingdom Metazoa; phylum Chordata; class Aves; order Passeriformes; genus Daphoenositta; species Daphoenositta chrysoptera. Next base: position 240,774 of record VZRO01002977.1, read on the forward strand.
CTCCCCACGACACGCTCAAAATTGGCTCTGTTGCAAATAACAATGCAGTGACGGCATGACACAGAGCAGTGGATCAAAGTAGAAGAATAATAATGACCAAGAAAAGTTTGTCTGTTTAATTCTCCTTCTCTCTTTTCGCTCACTCTCTGCTGTTATTGTGATATTAGCCAAAGTTGAAGACATTAAGGAAAATGAGGACCCTTCACACAGCTGGAGCCAGCATGACGGGAGCTGAGAGGCAGCTTGCCCCTCAGACTGTTCCCAGCTCTGCTGCTGGAGGTTTATCTGGGTAAAGGTGACCTTTGTGTCCTCTCCCACCCTTGTCACCTTGTCTAGCCTGTGTCCAACATCTCCTGGTGGGCACCATCTCAGCATGCACAGAGGGGCTCAGCCCTGCAGGCAAAGGGGCTTTGTCAGAGTCGGGGCTCCATCAGCACAGGGGCTTCACCAGCGAGCGCTGTGGAATCAACTCCAATGCAGATAAAGATGTGGCAATAGGAAAAAAGAGCTGCTGAAATTGAGCAGTGGATGACTCTGGGAGAGGAAAAAAAGCCTCAAACTTTAAAGGCAGTATTAAAACAGGGCATGCAGAAAGTGAAGTCAATTAGCCAAAAGAATCGTTTGCTGACGGAGGTCGTTGGGCCGAATTCCTAAAAGGATTCATGAATCGACTAAAAATACCCTTGGGATAGCTTGAATACGGACTGAGTTACTGAAGGGCAATGCCCCAGATGACCCAGGAGACCCTTTCCAATCCTACAATATAAACAATGACGCCATTAACATTTGTCCTAAGTACCTGCCCGGGCTCCTCGCAGCGCTCCGGCTCCATCCCGAGCAGGAGCAGGGGCTGCGAGATGCGCTCTGCTCCCTAACTTAGCCCAGAGGGCACCCTTTAGGTACCACCCCAGTAGCCAGGGAATTATGGAAAACCCTCTTGACAATGGCAGGAGCAGGGAGAGGCCACAAAGATCAGGGGAAAAGCCTGATGGAAACTGCAGTGCTGAAAAGAACAATGGGAAGGCTGGAGAAAATCATGGTGAGCAAAGAGACCAAGGCCAGGGCAACCTTAACGTAATTCTGGGGAGCCACTTGCAAGGTACAGGGGGACAGGGACAGTCTGGGGAGTCTGCAGGTATATAACTGTGGGAACAAAGCTAACTACATACCCAAAAACCCAGATTGAGTTAGGATACATTAGGAAATACAGCAGGACTGTGTGTCCCACCAAGGTGTCCCACCAAGGTGCTCCAGGTGACCCGTGCCACTGGGATGTGCCACCCAGCTGTGGAGCAGTGTCCAGACCCCACATGGAGCAGGGATTGCGTTTTGTACTGACTGTGGTAGGGAAAAAGCCGTTTTGCCATTAACTGTTTCTCTTTCCCTGAACATCCCTGATGATTAGACCTGACTGAAATGACACCCACGGTGTCACTGCTGGACATTGTCCTGGGAGGTGGCAGACCACTGTCACACCTCACATAGGTGTACAGGCTTAATGTGAAGGCAAACCCGCAGCCCTAAATCTCTAACTTGTAATTCAAGTACTGAGGATAATAATGAAAACAAGGTTAGATAAAAACATTCACTATCAAAATTTAATTATGCATCCACAGGCTGAGGCTCATTATTCATCCTCCAACCTGGAAACAAATTAGTCTAATGAAGCCATGAGTTAAAATGGAGAAAGGATGTAAAGGCTGGAGAATATTTATGTCTGTGCTCGTGTGTCAAAAGCAGCACTGAGCTCTGGGTGCTACATTTGTCACTGGAATCAGGTGCTTCCTAGATGTGGTGGCATATGCAGGACCTGGATTTTGCCATGAGCAGGAACAGTCACTCCTGAGTGGAAATCTGAAGCAATCACAGACTGCTGGGATGTGGGGGCTCAGTACAGACATGGGGGCTCATCAAAACCGGATGAGGTCAGAGCCCACAGGTCTAAAGAAACCCAAATACCAGTGAGTATTTGTGTCAGCTGCCACTGAGTCAATCCGGCTTGAGGGACACATTTTGTTCTGGCACAAGCTCCCTGGTGACAGCCAGAGTAGCCCCATGGAGAGTTTGGCTCCAGTGACCTCTAGTAAATGGGAAACCGAATCTCAGGGGCTGGGAAGAAAAGAAATTGGTAACTAAGTATAGTGGGATGGCAGCTCTCTGTGGGTTTATTGTGCAAGTGTTTAAGTAGACAAAGGCTATAATTAAACTGCCCAGGAATGTTTAATCACAGCAAGGAAGGTCTTTTGCCCTGCTCCTTCCCTGCAGAATTTGGGGAGAAATGAAAATCCATCGCAGGAAAGGGAATTGATCCACACTTAACCCACACCCTCTGCCACACCCCCCAGTCTGGGCTGGCTGCTTTGGCCACCTATAAAAGTCACACACGAACTGGAACTCCTGGCACGGGCGGGTTTGAGGATAGCCACAGGCTTTTCCACTGCACACCATGGCAAGTCTGCTGATATATAGCCCAGGTCTGAGCTCTGCAGCAGAGTGCAAAAGGTTCAAGCGACCTAGTAAAGACCGTGCCAGTACCAGAGAACAAGTCCCTGTAGGCCCCTGGCTGAGCCATTCTCACTGCTTTATTCTCTCGCTCCCATCCTAATGTGCTTAACTATAAATGACCCCTTTATTTTTTATATCTCCATTTCATTTTTCCCCTTCTTCCAAGAAAGCAGTAAAAGCAGGGAAGCCGAGAAGCAGAGCTCTTATTGTAAAGTGAGTGCTGACACAGAGCAATTCTGGGGACCTCGCAGCTCACGTTGAACATTTGTAACATCACGAGGAGCCTCTGGGCTTCTCCTCTGAGAACCAAGCCCTAATCCTGCTCCCCGGCGCCCAGAAGAAGCCTATTAGGATCACACAGGCAGAGGTGAGCTGCTTCTGGACTGGAGGCCCTGACATTCACTGCCTGAGCTTGGCACTATTTTATTTCCAGTTTTGCTGGATGTTTTATTCCACGCTGTCCCAGGGTTCTACACAGGGATGGCAGATTGGGGGTGAAGACAACCCAGCTCAGCAGGCCCCCCTAAACACAACCCCCTCTTTTGTGCTCTTTGTCTCTGATATGCTGAAGATGCTCAGCCACCCTGGGCAGAAGGACAACAGCTTGCTGTTTATTAGTATAATTTTTAAAGGTGCCTCATTGTATTTATTTGCTGTGTGGTTAAACATTTATTATTTATATTTAATTTTCCCAGATTCAAAGGGGCATCACTAGTGGCTGAGTGTCTGCAGATTCAGTGCAGCTCCTTCACACACTTATTTATGTAACCTTGGCCTCCCCCGAGGGGCTCCCGTTTCACTATGTGCCATCGGCCTCTTAATTGGCCTCACAGATCACGCCTTCTCCTTCGGCTCACCCAGGTCCCTGTGACTCGTAATTTCTAAGATATTAAATGTGGTTGAAACAAAAGAGTTCAGTGAATTAAAGCCAGGAAGTTTCCTATCCCTCCTAAACCTCTGCTGCCAATTCCCTCTCCAGGGCGATGGCCAGACTGGGGTCATCACCATCGGTCTGGAGGGCTCAGGGAAGGACCAGGCTGTGTCCTGGGCAAGGGGTGGACATCCCAGCCATTGCAGTGCCTGGCTTTGCACCCAGCTGTGGCTTCTGGATAGGAGCATTTGGCACTAATTAGTCTCCAAGCAGCTGATTAACCCGCGGGGATGTATGGAAGCTGGTTTTGCTGTAAGATACCACAAGAGAGGCAGGACTCTCCCTGGGACTGCTCTGCACAGCCAGCCCAGCCCCCTTGGGTGGGCAGTGGGTGGTGGGATGGGGGAGGCCCATCCTCTGCCTCTGAGCCACCCCAGAGCCCCCTCTCCCCACTCCCTAGCACCGAAACTCTCCCCCAGCTAAAGGTTTGGGTACCAAACTTGTAGGGACACCCAAGCTGGGTCCCTCACAAAGACACCGACTCTGGGTTCTAAAAACACAATTTGCCAGAGCCATGGAGACCTGGAACTCTCATTGGCATTTCCTGAGAAGTAAAACCACATTGAGGAGACGGCTTTGGATATTCCTATTGTGACACACCTTCCTGCCAATGCACCCCAAGCATCTTAGGGGCACATCTGACCCAAAGATGCTGCATTTCACTTCCAGCCACCAGCCCTGATGCTTGATGAACAAATGAAAATGCACTTAAAGCTAATAAACCTTATTTTAGACAGTACAGGTCATGTAGCAAGGAGTTCCACGTGTCAGCAACGAGGCAAAGACATCTGGACAACTCAACCACGTGAGGTTTTCAGAAGGGTAACTGAACATCTGGGTGAAGGGGGCTGATAAGCCCAGTGCATTTTAACCCAGTTTCCAGCTGTTAGAGAAACTTCACTGCCATAGGTAAAGCTATTTCAACATTAATGGTTTTATACCTTCTCCTTAAATATATCACAGGCTATACTTGGAGATGGAGTTTGAGAGTAAACATTGTTATGCTGGAGCTGTCATCTGTGAGTAATCACAGACCTAATTGAAGCTGGCCAGCCTATTAAATAAACATTCTGCATAAACGAGGGAGCAAAGAAATACCCTTTAGTTTGGTAATAGTTGAGATGATGGAAACCAGTACCTGAGTCAGGGACCAGGGAGATGGGGTTGGAGCAGCAGGAGAGCCAGGGAGGGAGGTTTTCCATGCAGCTCACAGCAGTGTGCAGCAAGCAGCAAGAACCAGAAAGCACCAGCAACCAGCTTTTGGGGGGAGAGCAAGGACAGTGCTTCCCTGGGACGGGGTGCTGCCCACGGCAGGCCTGGATTTTGGGCCCTGCAGTCTGGAGGAGTTTGGTTTTGTTGCATCCGGGCAAACACGACTTCCCACCACCTACTGTTAATAGCCGGGCTAAGGCTCGCAAAATTGCCTAATAGAAATCATCCTCCCAGCATCAAATACTGCCTAATCACCCCACCGAAATGGGCAACAACACAATCTTACAGCGTTTCTCGTGTTCCTCGGGGAACCACCTAATCCTCCCCGTTGTCTGCCAGTTTTCCCTTGTCCTTGAGAATTTCACGTCTAGAAAAGGCTACGGCTTTCGAGAGCTTCCAGCACTCGCTGCCGGGGGCTCTGCTCTTGCTGCAGTGCCAGGGGTGGCACAGGGGCACCCCGGGCTGTGCTCTGGGGCTGGTACAGCAGAGCTGGCAAATCTTCACCCCAGCGACTCTCACAGTCCTGCCCCTCCTCGCCCTCTCGCCAGATGTTGCGCGGCTGCGTGCGAGCGGCGCTGCCTCGCTGGGAGGTGATGAGAAGAGGGTGATGCACCGAAGTGACATGCTCAATTTCCCTCCAAGATGGTGCAGCCACAATAACATTTCTCCTGCTGATGGCGTCCATGTGTCTCTCCCTTCTCACTGGAGCTCTGTTGCACACCGGGATGTGGCAGGAGCGTGTGTGCACCTTCTGTTCCCCGAGCCACCCCTGCCTTTCTGGGGAGGACGAGGTGCCCGGCCTTCGGTGGTTAGTTTAAGAAAAACACTCTCCCAGTGATCAGTGCTTGTATGAAGTAGATGTATGGTTTCAATTCTGTCCTTGAGCCATGGATCATTTAATGTTGTCAACACATATACATCCTTCTCAAACATCCCACTGAGAATTTCTAGGGACTGTAGACAGCTTAAAGCTAGCGTTACAGCAGCAGCAGCTTCATATTTGCTTTCAGATCCACGTGCATTTTTTAATACTAAAGCTTGCATAATTGCTGCTGAATTTCTAAGCAACTTCTTCAAAGGGGCAGAGGCACATTAGCAGTAGAGAGCTGGTGGTGGAGCAGAAACAAGGCCTGTTGTTGGCTTTTGGCTTCCCAGCAGCTGCTCAGAGATGGTGTTTGAGGAGCCCTGAAGAAGGGCTGGGCTGGGACCTCCCAGCTCGGCGTGTGCTCGAGCACGTTTTCTCCCTGACCATCGGGGCACTTGGCATGTGCTGCCAAGCAGCCGCTGATGCTGCCTGCATTAAAAGCATTTTAGTGATGCACTTATTTTGCCAGGGAAGCTTGCACTGACATCCTGCTTTGAAAAAAAAAATAAAAGTAGGATATGGCTGTGCCACCTTTCTCTTTTTGTGTGTGTGTGTGAGGTCTGGATGTGCCTAGCACAGTGAGGTGCTACGTGCAATGAGCACACCCTGGAAGGGTCCATCACAGGGCTGATTGAGGCAGGGCTATAAAACGGGAGACAAGGTTGTCCCTCACTGTATGAGAAGGATCTCCTGGTCTTTCCCAGCTGGTGGAAATGGAGTTGCAGCTGGGGAGGGCCAGTATGTTCTGGTTTTAGGTGTTGCAGTGTCTCTGTGATGTCCCTCTGAGGTGCTGCCGTTGCATGGGAAGGACATCAAGCTCTGGCTGGGATGCCCATCACCCCAGGCTCAGCTTCCCCCGGGTAAAGGGCAGTGACCACCTCAAGGAGAGGGTCACCCTCCTCTTTTTTAGCTGCCAGCTGCTGTCTTGGGTGCTGCGGGAAGGGACCGATGTCTGCTGGCTGGAGTGGGAGAACAGGAGGCTGTGGGTTTGCTGGAGAACCTGCACCAGGCTTCTCCTGAGAGGTGTGGATGGGTATCCAAAGGCTCCTTTGCCTCTGGAAATGCAGGACTGTGGGTGATGCTGGCTCCCAGTGCACCCAGCATCCGGGGTGGGGATGCAGGGCTCTTCCTTCCCTCCTGCCCTGAGAAAGGGCATTTCTGGGGGTGACACCAACCCGAGGCACTGCCCTGTTCTGAGGGAGCTGTCACCTCTCCACCCTCCCAGCTGCTGCAGGGCCTTGCACAGTGCTACCTCCAAGGCACCTGGTCAGCCAAACTCCATTTACTGTGTCTTTATTTATTATATTGGAGCCCAGGGTAATTACTTTACAACTCTGAACATTAAATATCATTTGTCTTGTTCCAGTAGGTCCAAATCTTTATGAATTTTATCTGACGCTTGCTCCCTTCAATTATCTGTCATCAGAAAAAGTTTAGTGCTGCTGCAAAAATATCAATTTGCCAGAGGTTGCAATACATTTACTCTCCACCTCTGTAATTTACAAACTTACATTCTATGATTAGAAAGAAAAATGGCTAATAGGAGAAATATTCATGCAAAATCGATACTGAATAAGATGCTGCCACCTTTTGGCTTAACCTAATTCTACATCGGGGGCCAAATTCAGCCCCGGTGTAACTGCTTTCCTGGGAGAGCAGCTAGAGCTGCCCTGGAGCTGGCTGTGAGGGACGGAGTGGGATGAGGAGATGGAGACTGATCTGGGGGCTCAGCCCCTGACTGTGAAGGGGGTATGGGAAGCTGAGGTTGTGGGGTTTGCAGGGTCTGGTAAGAGGAAATTTTCCCTGTTTGTGCATCTGTAACAGAAGTTTCCTTCTCGCACACCCAGAGCCAAAGTGGAGGTTCCTGGCAGGTTTTTCTCTCCCTCCAGCCATCCAGGAGGCTGTTCCTGGAGCTGTGTCCTGGACACAGGGACCAGCCGTGGGCTGTGGGTTTGTGTCCGTGCTGATGTTCTGGGAAAGGGGGACTGGGATGTGATGAGGCTCAGCACACGGCTGAAGCTGTTCAGCCAAGCTCTGAACTGGTTTGATAGTTCATCTGAGCTCCACCCTGCCTGACAGCGTGCAACACAGCGGGACTGGCAGCGCTGCCAGTCTTGGGAGCTCCTGAATGCACTTGTTCTTCAATTGCGTGTCACTGCAACGGGCCGTGGAGCCCGAGTGCTGCTGCGCTTTCAAAAGAAAACAAACCAGCGTTTAATTTTCATAGCAGAGATATTCCGAAGTGCTAAGTGCTACAGCAGAGCAATTGCAACGCTGCTCTGTCTCCTTGCCCAATGACACAGGGGTTTTTCTGCTGAATACCAGCAAGCACGTGATTTAAAGCTCTTAGGATTCTGCCGTTGTGGGATTTCCAGCAGAACTTGCTATTTCCCTCATATCTTGCCCCTTTGTTTCCCCGAGTTCAGGGCAGAGTCTGAATTCGGTAATTGCCACCTGGATTTGCTCTGCCGTCTTCCCAAGGAACTTGTTTGAATAAATTGAATTGGCAAATGTATTGTTCAGCCGCAGAGCATTGTGTCAGGAATAATGCAGGTATTTCCAGGCGCTCTATTACTGTTCTGAGCACACTGCCAGGGACAGCGAACCCAGGCAGGAGAGCTCCCTTTGAGCTGCTCCCTCTGCTTCCTCTTCAGAGAGAAGCACAGGTTTTTTTGGCTGGTTGCTCCATCCTCTAAAGCAAGAGCAGAAGGCGCTGTCGGAGCTTCCTCAGCACGTGCAAAACCCCTCATCCATTGGGGAATTTTCATTTAATAGGTCCCTGTGGCTTGCACTCGTGTTTCCTTCACTAAAGCAGGCTTGGGTGCAGCAGTCACCTTGTTTTCCACGGAGCACCTGAGCAGTCCCACGGATGTCTCAGCACCAGGGCAGCAGAGCCCAGGGCAGTGTGGTGGGCACAGACAGCTCCTGGGGGTGAGAAGAACAGGGCATTAAGCTGCAGGGCTTTGCTAAAGGACCTCAAGGACTGGGTTAAGCTGTCGAAAGTCACAAGGAAAGAGTGGAAACTCATCAATGAGGATCTCGGGAGCCTAATCAAGGCACTAACCAGGGGCTGGGCAAGTTCTTTGTGTTTGGGGCTGTCACCCACTGCACCTCTTTTCTGCGCTGGTGCTTCTGAGATGGAAGCGATCCGAAGGTGCCGGGTGAGCAGGGTCCGGCAGCGGCTGCGTGGCCGCAGAGGTGACCCCGCCGTGCGGGTTAGCAGGGACATGGTGCCACCTCGTGGCACGCGGCTCCGGGTGTCACTGTCCCTGTCCTCGTGGGATGGACATCTTCCCAGCGGGAGCATCACCTCGCGGCTGCTCCACCACCTCCCGGGGCTGCTGGTGCCTCCAAGGCGGGGGCTGGGAAAGGCCAGCAGTAAATGGCTGGTTGGGACGGATGGGTGGGGAAAAACAGGCGGAGCAGCCAAAATTCTCGTCCTGTCCCCCAGTCCCAGCATCGTCTGCAGAGCGGGTATGACCCAAATCGGAGTGATCACTTTTGGAGATGATTTCTTTAGAGCTGTCTGCCCACTGTGGGGTTCATGACCTAAGGGGTCGTGCTCCCCTGTCCAGCTATTCCCCCCTGGGTCTGTCCTTTTCCTTCTGGCTCCCAAGCTCTGCCAGGACCCCCCTGCCCATCCTCCCCTGCTGACCTGCAGAAGACCCACTCATCTCTACCAAAAATGGGTTTGGTCCCCTCATGTGCTGACGGCATAAACCAAACTCCACTTAGGAGGGTTCAGGTCTGGTTCTTAGTGCTACAAAACAGGAAGAAAGATGGCTCCATTTATCTACATAAAAATAGGAATACCAAAGACAATGCTGAGGTCTGGCACTGTTACCAAATCACCATCGGCTGAAATACTTAAGGAATAGAGTCTCGGTTTGCAGTGAAATGCTTTAATTCAGAACCAGCAATGCAATAAATAAGGGGTATTTGGGGTCTAATTTCCCTTGCTAATTGATGCCATCATGGCAGTGCCTCGGAAATCTGGGGCTCAGTAGTGCTGGACTGGGTCCTGTCATGCTGTTTGCAGTATGGACTCAAAAAAAGACAATTGTTACCTCAGGAAATCTGCCATGGAGACCCCGAATGTGTTTTCTGCTAGGTGAGACATTAGTGTTTGATCAGTGACCAGAAATCACCGGATAAGGGATTTATTTTTCCAGTACTATTAGAAAGGCTGTTGCAATGATTCCCACCCTTTGAGAAAGCATTTCCAGAGGTACCCTCTGTACCCATCCCACTGCCAGCTTGACTGCTCTCTGTGCTCTTTCCTTTTGGGCTGGGGCATTCCCAAACAGCAACGCAAATGGATTCATTCTGCTGATTTTTTGTTCCTCCTATACAGATCCTTCCTGGGTGCTCTAAAAGGGCATTGGAGACATGGTGGGTATCAGAGTCAGTGGGAGATATGGTGAGGTTTACTCCTAAAACACCAAATATGAGATTTTCCCCAGAGAGCCAAGAGCTGGAATTAGGAACATTTTGTCTCTGAAATTCAGCTGACAAAACCAAGGGTTTTTTTGGTATAACCCAAGGAGACGATAAAACATTCCTTACAGGTATATATCACCAAAAATTAGCCATCAGAGGTGGTCCTTTCCAGTTGATTTCATGATTTTGGAGGAGGTTTTTAAAGAAGAGACTTCTCTACTGAAGAAGTGAGCTCCTGCTGGTGCAATGGTATCTGTGCAAATCCAGCAGCAGAACGGGGGCTGCCGATGAGCCCTTAGGCACTTAGCAAGGATTTGCCAAGGAGCCTAAGGGCTGATACACACTTGAAACTCAATGGGATTTAGGTGCCTAAATGCAGTAGGCTGCTTGGAAAATCCCAGCCTTTGAAGTTAAAGTAGGCACTGACAAAAAAAAAAGGCTAAAACCCCTTAAAATAATAAACGTCAGACTGATGCCACCATGAAGGCAGTGGGTGATTGGAGTTGTGCACCCGGAACAAGGCAGGGGGAGGTGGCCACTGAAGGCAACCAAGAGGCTCCACCAGCACGAAGAGCTCCAGCCCTGGTGTCTCCTGCTCATCAGGAGTTGCAGTAGGGTTTGTCCAAATCATTTCCCTTTCTGACAGACGTCTCCTTGCGTGGGAATGATCCACATTAGGGATCCAATGTATGGGGACATCCAATGTATGAGGAAAACGTTAAAAATGCTTTTTAATTTTTTTGTGGAGAAGAATCTTAGGGCATTAAAAGTTGGAGAACTCATCTTCATTATTTCTCTTTAAAGTTAGTTATGAATTGAGAATGGCTCTGCTCATATTTCTCTTTTATTTGCTATCTCCCCAGGCTAAAGTGTTGTCTATTTATCTTACAGATTAGGTTACTTTTTATGGGGTTCCTGCTATTATATTTCACCTCTAACTTTGTTAGTTTGTGTTTGCTATTAAATTATGTTGAATAAAATGGGCGGCTGAAGGACATTTTTCAGCTCCATCCTGAAATGAGGTTCTTAATCCTGTTTCTGGGCCTGCCCCTGTAGCCCAGCCCACGGGGACAGAATCAGGTAGGTAAGAAGGGCAGCAGAGGAGTGTTTGTATCAGCCAGGGGCTTTGCAGGGTGAAGCTGCAGGAGAATCGTGCCTGCAACGCCACTCGGTTCATGTACAGTGATTTTGGAGGCATCCCTTTAGAAGCGGGTTCTAATAACATTGACATCATCACAAGATAAGATCCAGGACTAGTTAAATCACAGCCTCGCAACTCAGTGCTCCTTTGAGGATTAGAAGAAGTCGCTGAGCTGTCACTCTAAAGCTGATCATGGACTCGTTTAACTATGTCATCCCATAAGACAGCCCTTTCAATTATGTCAACCTGTCTGCTCTCCCTAGACTCTAATTTTAGAGCAGCAGTAGCTAATATTCTTGGAAAACTGATCCGCCTCCACAGATCTCTCCTCTCTGTCTGCTGCTGTTAACGGAGTATCCTGTGGGGAGATCGGACTGCTTTCCTTCCCCTCCTGTAATAAACCTAATAAAAATAGGTACCATTAGGTTCCTTTGTGTGTGGTCTCTTTAAGACACTTATCCGAGCTATGTAATGGAGATGTCATGTCTCCTCCACAGAGGGATCTGGCAGCACCACAGGGTCATTGCAATAAAAATAAAATTCAGTTTTAAGAGCCTGGTACGAAATTATGAGCTGAAAAGCAGGACGTTGGGATTGGAGTTCAGAAGACCTGGAAAAGGCAAATGAGAGCTGGAGTCACATGAATGTTAATGCCACAGCAGTGGCTCTGCAGCTGGAGCAACAACAGGATGCTGGTGCAGAAGGACTGCAGGCAACGAGGTGGCCTTGGGGACACCAGGGACACGGGACTCATCTGTGACTTCTGGACGGTGTTGGAGGAGATTGGGGCACACCAGGCAGAGAGGAGGTGGATGGACCTGGTTGTCTTGGCCATGGGCATCTCTGTGCTGTGCTGTCACAACCCAGGGTGGTGGAAAGGGGACAGACCCTGCCCTGGGACAGGATGGAACCACATCCCTGGCTCCCCACCCGTGTCGTGTCTGTAGCTGGCAGGGATGTTGGACAGCTGCTCCCCTGCTGTCCCATGAATTTCCTCTTCTGAAGTGTTTTTTCCCCCTTCAGGATGCAGTGTGGGTCCTAAGGCAGACCACGCTGGTGTGGTGGGGTGGATGGTGATGTTTAATACCCGACAAGAGGCAATCCCACGGACCAGAGGGAGAGGAAAGGAAGGACAAAGAGAAGAGCATGTGTTGTAAGGCACTCAAATTCTGTCAGGGTGCCTCAGCCAAGTTATGCTCAGCTGCCTTATCAGAGACCTCAAGAATTCCTTGAAGCTCCACAAATGTGAACTGTTCTAAATTGGGAAAGAAGCTGTTGGAAGATGGGATAACAAAACGGCAAGAAAGCAGATAAAAAGAAGGACGGTGCCATCCTGGACTGGAACCAGTCAGGTTCTCTGAAAGGTGCATGCAGAGCATGGACAGCACAGAAATCCAATGGGATCTGGGATCGTGTGAGCTACAGCTGCAGAAATGTATAAAAACAGTGTCATGTAAACAATAAACGGCTCTTGCGAAATCCCATCGGTTCGTGGTGCGAGGGTCCCGAGCTCCCGCAGCGTGGGACATGGGAAAAGCCATGGGCCTCCTCCCATAAAAACTAGAAAGGAGGTAGAAGGGATGGATGGGGAAAGAGGAGGCAGAGAGACCCAAGGGAGGGAGGGCATCCCCGTCCCTCCCACGCAGCGTCACCATCCTGGTGGCAAAGGGGCCAGGCCTTCCCTTTGCAGATCAGGTTGTGCAAAACGAACACTCCACAGCTGCTGGGGAACGCTGCCTCCCCCAGACTCCAGCAAGTTACTTACACATAGCTTTCCTGTCACAAATCCACGTTGGCTGCCCCTAATCAAATTCTGCTTCCCAAGCAATTTCCCTTGCTAATTCCTCCCGAATCAGCCCTAACCCACCTATCCCCCTTGTCGCTAAGCTAGCCAGCCTCTAATCACACACTGCACTCTGTGATCCTTTCCCAAGTAACACGGGGTTTGGCACTTTGGTTCTCAGCAGCCCAACCTGTCAGGAGCAACCTTCTAAAAATATCACTAAAGACCTCAGCTAATTTCTAATCCTCGTTTCTATTAAGACGGCTGCCTGTACTATGTGGGTTTCCAGACTTGGGATTTACAGTCTTCCTTAAGAGCATCTAATCTGCCCAGAGCCATTTCTGTTGTTATCCACAAGCAAACTCCTCCCTTCTCCACCATAAATCGTGATCCCTTTGGCAGCAGCTCTCCAGACTGCAAGGCACTCCCAGCCAGCCAGGGAAGGCACCAGCCTCTTCCTCTCTGCTCAGCTCACCCCATGACTTTTTGGCAAGCCTTCCCAGGGAGATCACTGGGCTCCCACTCCTCTCAGGCACTGGGGAGGTGTTTTTTGTATGAAGCAGATCAGCCTGTGAGCTCAGCAGGACATGTGGGTTTTTTTGCACCTCCCAAGTTTTTGAGTTGTGTAAATCGTTTAAGGAAGCTGATGCATAATAGAGCCAAGCTCTTGAACACCTTGGATGACTGGACTTTCTTCTACTATTTGTACTTGGATATTTTTTGCTGTTTCCTCTTCCTTTTTAAAATTCACCCATCCCAAACTGCCAGAACCAACCAAGTGAGAAGAACCAAAGAAAGTGGGGAGAGTGTCACACTCTGGCTGTCCCCTGCCACCCTGGCACACACCAGGGACCTGGCTCACCTCAGGCAAAGGAAGTCCACAGACCACTGGCCAAAAAACCCCGGTGGAAGATGCTGCAGGACTGTATTGTGAAGTGCCAGGCATGTCTGGGTGCCAAAAGGAGCATTAAGAACACCCAGAGCTCTCCCTGGGCTCGAGAGCACCAGGGTTTGCATCAAACGCCACAGTGGAGAAGGTGAAATCAGAGCTCGCCCTCCACAAACCAGCCGTGGGGCAGAATCCAGTGCTCTGTCAGCACAGCTGCTCTGTGGAGTAAGGGTTCACATGAGGAGGTTTGGTAATTTTATGAGTTCAGGAGAGAAAATGAATTGCAGAGTGGGAAGAGTGTCTGGCTGATGCCACGGTATCATTTAATCCGGCAGGGAAGTGCTCCAAGTGGGTTGGCTGTGAGCTGGCACCCACAGCAGGAGTCACGAGTGCCACGCTGGAGGGTGACAGGGACAGTGGAGGAGTGGCACATGGCACTCCCAGAGCCCCACAGCACCAAGTGCAGGCAGTCAGCACAAACAACCCTAAAGCTCCCCTTCGACCTCACGGCTCCGCTCTGCATCTGAGTCATGCACTGCAGCAGTCAGGTGTTTTCCAGGGACAGCAGGGCCACAACAACACTCGGCCATTTCTCAATCCTGTAGCAAGTGTCATGAGATCAACAGTGCTCCTCTGCTCCGTGTGGAGCCAGTGTTGTCACACACCTCCGAAGAGCAGCATTTCTAAAATACTCCTTGATCTCACGGTGCCTTGTCAAAGGGAAGCAATCTTTTAAAAACAGACCAGCTGGGAAAGATTCTGGTTGAATTGTGCAAACCCACAGCTGCAGCTGAGGCCTGACCACCCAAACCAGTTAGCACAGTCCCCTCAAAGCAGGTGCAGCCCATTGCAGCTTGCCCACCCTGACCAGTTTAGCCCACCCGGACCAGTTTAGCCCACCCTGACCTCCTGCAGCAGGGCCCTGAGGATCAGCCTGCTGTGACAGGAACACCCTACACCCTCTCTCATCAAGCTCTCTGGATTTATTTTGACGTTTGGAAGGACCATAATTTAAGCATTTCAACCCAGAGGGATGGTGCAGCGGCCAAAGCCGTGATGAAAACCCAAATAAGAACGGCCATGGCAAAGGGCTGAGGTGCTGCAGTGATCTCAGTGCCACAGGGGCTGTACTGTGTCACTGTCCCACGGGTGTCCCATGGCTATGACAGCCCTGCACTCTCATCCCTTTGGGCCCTGCACCACAGGGAATGCACAGCAGCGTGGATGGCATTCCTTGGGGAAGCTGGAGAGCCCTTGTCTTCATTTCCAACCCCTCCCACCTCCACCCTGAGCTCACCTCCATGCCCTTCCCCTTGCCCTGTTTCCACAAGTCCTTTCTCACCCCAATACCTATCCTTATCCCCATTCCCACCCTCATTCCCATTCCCACTCTCATTCCCATTCCCATCTTCATTCTCAGCATCCACGCCGGGCAAGGGC